>OZ026630.1:13623638-13673638 GCA_964020975.1 Hermodice carunculata
ATTTCTAGCTCCAGATTTACTTGGAACAGCTGAAGGTATTAAACGCAAATTTCAGTTAAACTTCACAGAGGCCCAACTTATCGAAATATAACAGTAATTATAAACAAAGTGGTTAGTTTGGGGATAAAAATCTTATAATAATATCCCGGCTAAGAAAAACAGTTTAACACTTCATGTATGCATTCCGGCCCCATTTTAAATTTAAGGTGTTTCGCTTGAAGTTCAGAAAACGGTACCTCTTGCTGCAGCCACGCGATTTATAATCCCCAACACACATGGATCTAAGCAAAATATCACTGCAGATAATAGCCTGCAACTCCATGGTTCTCTTTTATGGCTTAATATAATCAGATACAAGCTTAGAGTTCTGTCTGAACTCTTACCGTGGATTTGACTATTATAATTTGGTCTCCCGCATGCGGTAAGAAGGAATGAAACGTTTTTACTGCTGCTGCTACTACTACTACTACTACTACTACTACTACTACTACTACTACTACTACTACTACTACTACTACTACTACTACTACTACTACTACTACTACTCCTGAAATAGAAGGATGGGTGGCCGGACAGACATAGGCAGATACATGCATGCATATACATGCACAGACAGATACATACACACATACATACATACATACATACATACATACATACATACATACATACATACATACATACATACATTCCTTGTTTTCAAAATTGCCTCGAACTTTTAACAAAAACCTTAGTCATTATTGCTACGGAACCAACTAAATATCAACTTTGAAGCAGGATTATTCATAAACTTAACAAAATGTCTAAAGGGTATGGAAATCTTTCTAGATAATATTGTTCGGAATGAAATGAAATCATTTTCAAAATGTTGTCACTTATTCGCGAGAGAAATAACCCAAAACATCAGAAAACACAACGCTTTTACTCATTGTGTTTATTAAACAATTAATCATGGACAAACATGTACTTTTGCATTACTCAGTGGTGCATGTCATACCAAGCAAATATGTAAATTTCAGCTGCCTTTGCATCAAGAAAATATACTGCAGAGAGCTTAATTTTTGTTTAAAAAAGTCACTTGTAAATAAATCCTTCAGAAAACGTCATTGATATTACTGGTGATTTATTTGCATAAAAATGTATTAAACTATTCAACGAAAAATGTATTTAAATAGAAATGATTTACACGCAAGCAACACAAGAAGTTTGCAGGTCAAACTATGATTTCCCCTTGCTTTTTATTTTTAAATTTGACCAGGTTGTAATTATGAGCGTGCTGCCACTACTGCTTTCGTCTGTAGTAAACGACGAGTGGCCTTTGGCATGCCATTGTGTTTACTGACCAGGTGCTTCATCTGTTACTGTGCCCAACTGATATTAAACATGGTTCATTTACATCCAAAAGGTACCTTTTCCAGGGGTACATCAGCGCCCTCTGCCAGACCTCTCAGTTCTTCCATGTAATGCGGGAAATACTTCTCACATGTTTCCACGTATTCCTCCACAAAGACTTTGCCGTCAGTCGTTTGACAAAAATCAGAATTTTGCTGCTGGAAGTTCTGTTCTAGCCATCGATGAATTCTGTCTTTAAAGTTGACACCCTAAAACACAAACTGTCTCGTTTTCACATTTTCTCGGTCAGCCATAGAGCACAGGGTAAAGCTGTTGTCATTGGGCATGTTGGCCTGATAGGCTTCTTACACTTTTCTCACTAATGTAAAGCATTCATATCTTTGGTATTGCATTATTTTGCATTTTGTAAATATGTATTCCAACGGCATTATATGTTCATTGAATGTATTATATTTATTTCCCAGCATAGCTATGAATTAGAAAAATAAATGTTAAAAGAGACCGAATGTTAAAGTTAAACATTAATTCAAATTTCTTGACATTGCCTTGTATTAAGAAAGAGGAGAAAGAGGACGAGGAAGGCGAAGGCGGAGGAGGGAGAAGAAGAGGAGGAGGCATCACAACTGACAATGTATAATCAGAAGTTTTTTTTAGTAACATGACTCCCTAATACACACACACATCGGAGCAGGCATGATCTTCATGCATGACCAATGTGAAAAAATTAATATTCACAATGACTGTTAATGGTCCCAGAAGATACTGATCAGGCAATCATGTGTCATTCAATTTGGGCACAATAACTACTTAATACTTTTAAATGGAAATAGAACTGGATTCGTTTCTGCTAAACTGGTGAAAGCTGCCTGCTGGCAAACCAGTCAATATGCAGGTTTGGGCTATGATATGATTTTAATAAACTTTCCATTTATTTCATACCAACCAATTGATTTGTCTCTAACCCTGTTAAATGGAATATAAAACTCGGATCAAGAACTGGTGACACTGATGGCCACCGTACGTGTAATTATCTCCCCGTAAAAGTAACTTTGAGTTAACTTACTGTTACTTATAAGTTTACGTTAATGATCTGTTTTCTGGTACATCTCTAATTCCCCCCCCCCCCCCCCCAAAGAGAATATCTTACCGGTCACCAACATATGACAGATTTGGGATAAATGTATCAGTAATCCTCAAAATAATTGTAACTTTATCAGATGAAAAATATAATAAAGTATGGAAATAGTGACAAAAGAAAAGCAGTAAACATTAAGTAAAATAAAGTGGAACTTATGGTTAAAATTGGGAAGTAAAATTAAGATATGGTGAGCGATACAGGATATTAACACTTTCATACAAAACTTTTGATTAAAATGCAATATTGAAAAAAATCAAAGGACATTTGAAGTTATCGGTCGCTGTTGGCCGATTTGCAGTAAAATTGTTAATTTTATATTTTGTGTGAAAGATAGGAAAATATATGAAAATTTCATCGTTACTGTAAATTTTCATGGTTGGAGCATGTAATAACTTCGAATGTCATTGACTGCTAAAACTGATAGAAATAAACTCTTACCATGTGCTTGCCAAAGTCGAAGTGTGTCCCTTTTATGCTAATCAAAGGAATGTCCGCCATTTTGAACTGTCGTGCTGTGACTGTTAATTTATCGAAAACAAAGAAACCAAGATACTCAGACAACATACCTTCCCGTAGTTTTGAACAAAATAGGACGGGATTTGACCAATAAAATGTGTAAATGTTTTGCGCAGGATATTATTGGTGTGTTATGGAAGGGGTTGTTTGGTTTATCGGGCGTACTACTTACACCTGCCGGCTCGTGTGGTCATTTGTTGCCCTTTGAGAAAGCTTCGGTCACAAAATGTGCGTCGGTCCTTTTAGGCAATGAAGGCCAAATTACTATGAAATGTAGATATAATTCTTTGTATAGTGATGTATATTTTATATTTTTAAAAAAGGCTATGCACTGTTAAATTACCTGGTCGAAAGAACAGTGTTGATTGACAGCAGGTATCACATATTGTCAATTTTACTGTAAAATACTATGGTTCACTCACAAGTGAATGCATTTTAATGTCAATATGTAGTCACATTCTGACAAATAACAGAAACACACAAAAGTTACTATAATATTAGGAAGTAGAGAAAGTGACACATATTTGAACTTTGTACATTGGTTTCTTGTTCAACATTGTATATGGACTCAAAAACATTCCAGACATTTGTATTCCTGCACACAAATATAACCCAATTGAAAAGTATACTAACACTTCTCTACCTGTTTGGGCTGTTTGGCCTACTGAGCTATATTTTCATAAAAATAAGTTGCCATACTCTTTACCTAAATTTTACGATTAAACGGAAGAAAAACAAATTTCCCTTCAGTTGATCACAGACTTGCAGTTATACTGTGTCGTTCATGGTGGCGTAATTGTTGATTAAACCATGGTCCTCAACCCTTCACCCCCTTTTTTCAGGCTGGGATATTTTGTTGCATACAAGATTAAGGCTCAATATATTTTCATCAATGAATTACCCGTTTCAAGCGCTCGATCACAACCTGTCTGCCTGGTGTGTTACCTAAAGTACTGCGTTTAACGACTAATTTCTGAGTTGAAATATTAGGCTATATACTCATAATCTGGCAGGGTTCCCATTTGCCATCTTGACTTTTAATTAAAAGCTTTTGAGGCGGTCACATATGAGCCTGTGAAAGGTGTAAGAATACATCTTATGATGCATCTGCATCGCGTACTGTAAAAGGAAGGAAAAAAGAGTCATCGTCGAAACGCTTATTTTTTCAATGCATTTGTGAAATGAGATATTTCAAGCACACATGATATACTTGATTGGTCGTGCAGAAGTTCTACACTATAGAATGAAAATATTTTGCGAAAAAGCATAATTAACACCTTCAGTGTCAAACAAGCTTACGGGAGCCAATGATTCCGAACATCGTTCTGTGAATTCATATCTTAGCTTGAATTTACTTATTTATTTTTCCTAAAAACACTTTGAATATTAATCTGGATTTGATTTAAACATATTTATTTATTCTGGACAGAACAAATTTGTAAATACACAATTAAGGCAAATACAACGGGTTCTCCAAACATGGAGAGACGCACAGCACATAAAGATATGTATATATTTATATATACGGAATGCAGGGATAAAACAAACATGTTAACGATATTACCTTCACGAAAAAGTTTACAGTACAGTCCTTCCGAAGATAACTGGACAATACAATCGCACAGCTGAAAAGGGACCTACCAGGAAGTCAAAGATAATCGTATATCCTAGACCACAGCTTTTCTCGACACTTTCAGCGTCCAGAGCATGAGAGGAATGTTGTGTCAGAACCCACATCAGGTAGCGAATGGGTATGGGTTCAAAGGTTGCATGTCATGACACAGATGTACTGTTTTGGTACATACACGACACTAAAACGACCTATAAAATGTTATAATAATAGCATCATCTGTTTTCACTTCTATTCAGGCCAAACACACTAATACATTAGCAGCTGACTTATCAGTCAGCTAAGTTTAAATAGGGCGGGTCATCATGTACAACATGTCGAAACCGACTTGAAACTGGGTGGGATATACTCTGGATGAATATGTCTACCGAGTTTGGTTAGCGCAGCTGACGCTTCATTGTATATAACTGTATAAGTATAACACACACACGCGCGCACACACACACACACACACACACACACGCCCGCACACATACATACATACATACATACAATTAAATATTATATATAAATTAATATATATATATATATATATATATATATATATATATATATATATATATATATATATATATATATATATATATATATATATTACCTATGCTGTTTTATTTTCTAGACTTACGAACATCGGCTTTTGGTTTCAGGATGTCCGCTACATGACAACGGGCATTTTGACCCCATGGATCCCCCACATACGTTATTTTTTCCCACTAATATAATATAACCTTTAAAAAAAGCATACAGCATTTATAAGTACTAGTCGCTTCTGTCAAAAAGTTTCAAAGTGTTAATGTATCAGATGGCATTGTCTGGCTTGTTGCTGGGGCTCGTTATTTGGTGGTGGTGGTGGTGGTGGGGGGGGGGGGAGAGTTTGGTCATGCTGTCTCGCTTTCTCAGTAATATCGCCCACTCTTTTATTTTTAATTTCACGAGTACAGAGTGTCAATGACCAGAAACGCGACGTTAAACGTTTATTTCATTGATTGACCATACTTGGTTTGCAGCAAAAACTAAAGGTGGTTAATTAAGACAAGTACAATCAAAAGAATTTATGCTTGATCCATTTGAACACATTTTGATTACTTTTAATCCACTTGATAGACTGATAGTGTTAAAATACCGACACTTTTCAGCATGGTACCCATATTCAAGTCTGTGTGCAAACACAGACTTTCTCTGGTCGTCTGCTCGTTTCTCTCTCTCTCTCTCTCTCTCTCTCTCTCTCTCTCTCTCTCTCTATCTATCTATCTATCTATCTATCTATCTATCTATCTATCTATTTTATTTATATGTTTGTTAGTTTGTTGTCCGAAACGTTTCTCGGAGATCATTATGGCAAAAAAATCCAAATGTGCAAATGAGGAGAAAAGCTCTCCAAACTGTGCAATAACTTAAGTTTTCAACAATATACAAAACATTTCTTACCCTTTATGTGGGAGAGATCCGTAACACCTCATCACAATGGTACTAGGTTCGTGGTGCTGTAAAGTTGTGGCGTCAGCAGGTCATTGCAGAAGCATAGTCCCTCATTGCGCGGGGTTATCCGAGCCTCCCCTTAATTCCAAGAGACTATTGGACCTCTGGAGAGAAGCTAGCATGGACTGTGTAATCCCGTCAAAAAACAACATTCTACCATACTGACCTACTACTGGCCAATCAGAAGGCTAGAAATCTATGGTCTAACCACTACTGCAACCTACACTTTTTCAAAGATTAAACAGCTGAGTCCTCATAAAATTACCCCCTCCCCCCCCCCATAAAACTGTATCTGATCCTGGAGAAGTAAGTGTGAAAGGATATCAATCCAGAAGGGTGACCTTCACACAACGTCCAGCTTCAATTATTATTACAGTGTTAACTCCTTGCAGAAGTGCAATTTCCATTCATTGGTACATTCAGTGGTGTCTTGACCCAGTGGGACTGTCTGAGGAGGGAGCTGATCATCCTTGGGACCAGACTGGCCTGTTGGCAGGGGTGCCTCTGATGTCCGCTGTAAGGCTGTAAAGGAACGTGTGTTCTCATTTGCCATTACACTTTTCACACCTAGCTGGTTCAACTGCAGAAGCTGTGCTTGTGTAACTGGCACCCTAAATCGTGGATTTTTGGCCTCCAGTGCTTCATCTCTTTGGTATAACAACTGCTGTGTTTGAATTTTCATGAAAGAGCCAAGATCATAATTTTCTTCCATGACTGCCAGTGTTTGCTTGTTGGCGCTTGCACAATGTTCTGCAGAATGAGCGCTATTCTATTTTTTGCAAAACATAGGAAATTAAAATTTGTTTATTTGTTTTTATTGCCCTGGTCAAGATTGGAGAGTTTGGATAGAAATGGCTGGGTTAAGTGTTGATCACCACATCAGTTTTTATTGCACTCATTACATCGAGTAGAGCATGTGGTCATGCTGTGACCATTTATGTGATCCAAGTGCAAGGCCAGATGGTAGAAGTCAGTTAGACCATTGAAAAGTGTGGTCTAACCAACCTCCTCGCTACCGCTCGGAGGTCTGTTAGACCACACTTTTCAATAGTCTAACTATAACTTCGCGCAGAGTTGGCAAGATCCATAAAAGCATAACAGTCTTCCAGTGCACAATGATATTTTATTACCCTGTGAACTTAACGATGCGGTACACTTTTACAGCACTTAACATAGAAAACATAACTTTGCTCCAAACGTGTCCTTATACACACCTAATTACCCATTTGAAATCATAGAAAAAATGTATTTTCTAAAGGTACATTTGGATTAAGCTTTTAACAATGATGAAATCTCTGTATCAAAAATTGAATTTTAATTGCTTAATTAAAAAAACTTTAACTTTATCTGTTCTTGCGGAAAAGCAAAACATAGCAAAAACACCAAAAAAATGGGAAACATCATTTCTTGTGGGAAAAGAAACATTACACTTCTGGCAGCAAAACCACATTAAAATTTAGGATGAGAGTTTTATTTCAAAATTTACAGGATGTTTAAATTGAAGTAAGAATTACAAAACCAAAAAAGTGAAACAATAAAATTAGAACTAAGCCTTCAAAAAATTAAAATATACTTTTAGACAGTGTTAAGTGTTTTCTCATTTGATACTATAAACTAAATCTGATTTTCTTTTTAAATTGCGATTTTAAAATTTGCAAAATGCAAATGCAAAATTTAAGAATTTCCATTGAAATTAATTTGCATCAATAGCGATACTAAAATTTTATACTCAGTACCAGAATCAAGCTTGAGGTTATGTTCTCTTTCAGAAAATGTGTATCTTTTAGGGTGTTAGATGATAACCATAGACAGAAATTAAACATTTAGATATTTGTCAATGGGAAGGCAAGTTGTTGAACATTCTGTGGTAATTTCTACATAAGCACACAAATGAAATGACTCGAACAACGTTTGCTTTGAAAACTACAGTTTTCCAGATCACTGTCCAGTTTTTGCAAACCTGTCATTTCCAAATCTCCACTTCCTACCAAGGGGATTTCATGTAGAAAACTCATAGATATATTTGCTACATCCCTGACTGATGGAGTTCATAAATCACCCTTGCTTCTGACGTGGACAGCATGCCTCCCTATTGACAAACTCATTGAGATTTGGAAACGGAGGTGAAATCTATTTTGGAAATTCTGGCACCATTGCAGTCCAATCAGTAACAATGCGACCTGAAGCTGCATGGTACTCTCGACAGATTCGAGAGTCCAAACAGCTGCGGAGGCAAGCAGAACAACTCTGGCGCAAAACCAAGCAGCCCATTCACAAGGAATTGTTCATTGAGAAGAGAGATGCAACCAATCGCCTCATTGACGAGGCCAAATCAATATATATTTTTTAATAAAATCGGTGAGCACAAATCAAACACAAAAGTGCTCTTTTAAATAGTGAATTCACTACTGGGCAGCAAGAACTCAATACCGCTTCCCACAGGAAAAACATTGTCAGAGCTTGCAAACATCTCCAGTGATAATTTTGTGGTAAAGATAAAAAAGGCATAGTTGAATCCATGGGCGAGCATGTTGAATCTACTGAATTGTGTGGAAGCCTTCACTGGTGAAACCTTGTGTGACTTTGACTCTGTACCAATAGCACAGATAGTAAAGGTAATAGCATCCTCTCCTGGCAAGAGCTGCGCACTCGACCCTCTGCCCACATCTCTATTAAAAGTGGTTCCAGATCCCATCATATGTACCATTGTGAATAGATCATTAGCTAAAGGGTGTTTTCATTCAGCTTTCAAGTCAGCCCTAGAGACACCTTTACTGAAAAAGTCATCGTTGTACCAAAATGTCATTCACCTCCAAAGTATCGGAAAAGCTGGTGGGGAAGTAGCTCAATGCTCACCTTGAGAGGAACAACCTGCTGGAACCATTTCAATCAGCATATAGACAAGGCCATAGCACAGATATTGCACTCTTATGTGTTCAAAATGACATGCTGTGCACCATCTCCTGCGTAAGCATAACAGCAGTTATCATCTATACGCTGATAATACACATGTATATATTACATTCAAGACAGAGAATGTAGCCATTACCCTTGAGCAAATGGAAGAGATCATTGTCCTTGTAAAGTCGTCGATGCTCAGCCCCTATCTTAAAATGAATGACGGCAATACAGAGTTGTCTCAACGATGCCCCGCGGCACAGAAGATTCACTGCGAAGCAGACTTTGGATTTGTGTTTATATCTGAAAGTAAGTGGTGATGATATCCAACTTTTAAAATGTGAAATGCCACTAATTAGCATCATTTCAAATGCTACAATTTTGGAAAATCCCCATCAAATTTATTATACCAGTTGGACTCACACCTGTATCTATTAAAATTTTAAAGATATTTAAGTTTAAAGTTTAGAATAATCCCGATATTGAATGAAGGCAAAGTATGCTCAATATCTTGCCTTTCTTGTTCCTTTAGGATTTGTTGGTAACCTATTTTTCCCAAAAGTACTGCATATAGAAGTGTCAATCCAACTTCAATTAATTGAACTGGGCATAGTTATGTTGTATTTAACTACAAATTTCTATCTTAAATTTCTGTCAATAAATATTATATCATCAAAGGTTTTCTATATATACATATCAATAGGAACTTCAATTCATTGGTTTGTGATATAAGTGCAACCAATGAAATGAAAATGAAAGTCGTAAAATTTTAAACTATGCTAGTTAGGCACACTTGGAAGATTTTAACACTTGAACATTTAAAAACTATTAGGAGTCGATCAAAGTTCAATTCAAAAGATTTTGGTCAAGGTAAATTTGATCATCGAACACAACTTTAAACATTTCGAACTTTACTATTTGTAAGGCTCACAGACGGATTAGCAGCCAAGGAAATCTTATTTTTCTAGCTCACGTTGTTATTTTCTGCATGCAATGTACCCACCGTAAAACAATTGACCTATCAAAAGATTTGCAGTTACTTTTTTTACAGTCTTGAAGAATTCTACCGATCACACACTAAATTACCACAAACTCATTCTTGCAACATTATATTATGACTCATAACATGCTCCCTATAATTTCAATAAAATGTTTCAAACAACTGCCCACATATTAAATTACTAACTTTAAGATACTTATTCTTACAACATTATTTTATAACACTAAAATGTTTCAAACAATAGTAAATGTTAAATCGACTACCAAGCTTCCTTTATCGGCATTTGAAATAACTACACCAGTAAACTGTACAGTACAATAATGACTAAAATGTTGTGATTTCGTCAGCCATGTGAAGGCAAGATAGTCGAAAATCCCCAGGTAAACCATTTTTGTGCTCAAATTCCCAGAATGCCTTCGGCCCTTTGAGCCGTGTAGGTCACATTTGGGCCACTGAACAAAATTACAGACATTTTTGGGCCACTTGGGTCTCTGACGGAGTTTGTAGCACTGGCCTGCATGGGTCGACCAGTATTTATTAGGGAAGGACGGCTTAAAGGTACTTTTTTGTTTGTTTGTTTGTTGGGTTTTTTTTAGGGGGGTGTTGTTATTTTTTTTTGTTTTTGTTTTTGTTTGTTTTTTTTGTTTTTTTTTTTTTTTGTATTTTTTTGTTTTTTGTTTTTGTTTTTTTGTTGTTTTTGTGTTTATTCCATGAATTTTAGGATTGGTCCTTTTTAGTAGGGTCAGTCAGGTTACCGGAGCCACACATTTATTTTGTTAGGCCTTGGGTAGTTTGTACATTTGTTGAAACATGTTGAAAATGTATGTTCGTTCCCCTTTTACACATTACCTCTTTTGATGTCGGTTTAATTTGTTACCTGGGCACAGCCGGAGGCACTTGTATATTAGGTAAAGTACATTTACATGTGTACACTTTTTGTGCAGTGGCACAAATGTGATAAATTATGCAGGTGGTCTCTCCATGCATGTACTACGGTATGGGGACACAAACAAACATGCAAGTCTTTGCAATTGTTTATTAAGTTACTAGTATTTGCACATTAGTGTGTAAGACGAAATTCTCACACCATCGGCAAATAACAGTATTTGATAATGACACTAGTGGATACAGAGTGGGGTTGTACCCCACCTTCTGACAGTCCTACATTTTTGTTGGTAAAAACCTTTGCAGTTTGTCCACAGATTGTTTTGCAAAACATTAACACCAGTGTTTGCAAAATACATTGAAAACACATTTAACAAGTTTGCTCATCAAACGATGCTCTAACTATTATTATTGGTTACACAGAGCATTGATGTCTATTCACAAATTTTAATGTGCCACAAGCAAGTGATCCTCTGCAAATACAGCTTCCGGACATACTTGTGCATATAAAAACCAAACATGTTTCTGTTGTAACATATGTCAAAGAATGTGAAGCAAAGTTGCCGGGAAAAAGTTCTTTGATACAAACATTGCCTATTTTCCAAAATTCTCTACCATGCTATGCTCTTGGAAGGATTTCTGTCTGCAGAATGGCAAAGTAACCAGGGAAGGAATGGACAAATCAAGCAACTGTTAAAGGAAATGTATAAAATGACTGAATCAAATGACTCTGTTTTACATGCTGAATATATATAAAGGGTTCAAGAGAATGCATTAGGCCCACCTCACCCTTTTGAGCATTTTTCCAGCATCATATATACACGTGGATTTGTACAATAGACAATTTAAAAGCTTGCGTATTTTGCTTCTGTTTTATGTACCAGTACAGTGGTATCCGTCATTTAAAACCACCCCACCTGTGTGGCAAAAATGGTCACATATGACAGGTGGTCTTAAATTACACGTAAATTTACAAAGAGATAGGGATTTAGTGTGTAGAAAGGGTGGTCTTTAAATTAATGTGGTCTCTCACAAGAGGTGGTCTTCATAGAAACTACCACTGTGCGGCAATTTAAGACCACTAATAAGATACCTCACATCTTACAACCATTTTTCTGTCTGAAGGTATGTACTGATTGCAGTCCATATGTTGTGTCACATTACTTTATTTGGAAAGACACCAACTACCATATATGTCCAGCTGCATAGGTGACCACTGGCAGAAGATAAATTAATGTGGTTTTAACTAACAGTTATGCTAGGGGTTTAACTGTGTGAATCAATATTGATAATGGAATTTATACATTTTGACTGACCAGAGTTTAATTTCAAAGGAAATGATTTACATTTATAGGAGTGAATAGGTTTCAAAGGTAAATAATCATTATCAAGTGTATGGAATTACAAATTCATGTAGTAAGGTATGATAAATGAATAAATGCGTGGTTTATTTGATCCTTTTCCTTTTCCTTCCCCCACAGAATCCATATTTTACATGGTACATCATGCGGTATGCAAAACAGAGTGCAGTCCAGCGGCTGGGAGCTGTGGCCAGCGGCAGGGAGCGGCAGCCGGCGGTAGACAGCATCTGAGTAAGGCCTGCCGCTGGCCACCGTCATGTGCAGCTGCCTGCCGCTGACCTCCAATTAACCCCAAAGTTTGCGGTTGATTGCCACTAGAAGGGTTTGGGCCAAACCCTTCTATTGGCTGCCGCCGAAACGGGTCATATGCCGCCAAAAGCAGTTTACTAGTGCTATAAGGAAGTGTCCATTTTTGTTTAAAACATAAATCATACTCTTAGTTTAGCCATGGAGATTTTCTACCTCCATGGTTTAGCTAACGTATGGGTGGACCGAGCTTAGTCGTGCAGGTTTCGAATGTTTGCCTCGTCCGTCCACATTAATATGTTGAAACCCATTGGCTCAATCATTTTGACGCTTGTAGGGGTGTCAGGTTAGTTCACCAGCGCAGCTTACAAAATGTAAGCAGAATCTTCTCCAATACCACTTTGCAAATAAGCTACGTTGATGTCTCAGGGAAGCTAGCCAAGGGTAGAATGTAAGTCGCATGTCATTGGAGACAGGAACTGACCTTTGTTCAATCCATTAAATAGAGTTTCCCGAGGAACTGTTACCACACATTCCTTTTTATTTGGTAAATTTGAATAAACCCACACGATTTTAGATAAACAAAATAACAAAGAGACTTCTACTGAAGTAAAGTCTTCCCCAAAACATTTCTCTTGATAATTTTTAGTTTGGCCACCATTACATTCTATGGTAAGTAACCAGAATTTATCCCCACTGACCTGTGACCTAATTTAGGGCCAAACTGTGACCGAGCATGCTCAGCTGAAATAAGAAGATGATTTAGCTCATTGGTTCAAAATCAAACATGGCGACTCGAGAGGACCTTGTAAACTTTTGTCCAGTGGTGCTGTGACGTTTTTGTCATATCTTGGCTCAGCTGATTATTTGATAGTCATCGGACTTTATTTTATGATCCTTCCTCTATCATCTTCCACGTCACTCTTCCATCAACCGTCAGTGCACTGCACTTCTCAAACAACCGCTGAATGGATCCTCCAAATTTGCTGCGTTCAATTCAGGTGGTACCCCATCATGTTTATTTGTAGGTTAAGATTCAGTCATTTCTATAGTTGAAATGAAATATTAGGAAAATATTAAACATTATCTTCAAAGTCGCTTGGTCAACTGCTTTGAAATTCCGAAGGAATACATCTGGGTACCCCGTAGACACATAAATGTTTCGATGACTTTTATATTTCTTTATGATTTTTGTGTGCTTTTACATCTTCCGCTTGATCTCCAAAACCACTTATTCGATCTTTTTCAAACTTGATTGCATATGCATTGACGTGATCTGCACCAAAGTGTGCACTAGGTGGTGATGCTATTATATTTACGACTTCAGCATTTAAAAAAAATGGATTTAAACCTATTGATTGAAAACAGTTGGAAATTCGGGCCATGTCATATATTAATGCCTCTGGTATATGGAAACATGCAAATTGTAAACATTCCAATACAATGCATAGCAAATATAGGAGTTTAGGGTGTTGACATTCAGTCAAGAATGTTTCCCTTGCTGGAGCAGCATAATAAAGCATAGATGACGAGGGAGACATTGCTTTGCACTATATCACAATAAACTCTCTAACTGATAAATATAGTTGCAGAGAAAGTGAAAAACCTCTTCGTTGGAAGTATTCCAGAAAGATTTGGAGGAGGCAACAAGACCGTTTTAATACAATCTCACTTTGCCGTATTGCAGGAGTAATTGAGCGTGTGTAACGACTAATCTCCCTATCACCAATATATAAGAGCACATTGGCTTTATTGACATAGTTGACACGTTTATAGCAAGCCAACAGGGCCATAACGCATTGGTCTTACGCGTTGCCGAGCCTCCACTACGCGTAGTCGAGCCAACCAATATGGCAAGCCAACAGGGCCATAACGCATTGGTCTTACGCGTTGCCGAGCCTCCACTACGCGTAGTCGAGCCAACCAATCAGATTTCGTCTCCACTACGCGTTGCCGAGAATATGTTTTACACTACGCGTAGTCGAGCTTCGGCTACGCGTAGTGGAGCAACTTATGGCACCTTTTGGCTGACGAAAAGCAAACCGATCATTTTCGTCATTACAATCATTACTGATATTAAAACATTAATTTCTCAACGCGTAGTTGAGCAGGTCTAATGCAGTTTACAAGAGCATCAATGATTGGACAGTTTGGCTACACGCTATGGGAGGCATAGTTTCTCCACTACGCGTCACCGAGGCTCGGCGACGTGTTTTAGAAAACATTTTCTCGGCAACGCGTAGTGGAGACTGTAGTCTTATTGGTTAGCTCGACTACGCGTTGCCGGGCCTCGACCACGCGTAGTGGAGACTGTCATCTTATTGGTTAGCTCGACTACGCGTTGCCGAGACTCTACTACGCGTAGTGGAAACTGTAATCTTATTTGTTGGCTCGACTACGCGTAGTAGAGACTGCAATCTGATTGGTTTACTCGACTACGCGTTGCCGAGCCTCGACTACGCGTTGCCGAGCCTCGACAACGTGTAGTGGAGGCTCGGCTACGCGTAAGACCTATGCGTTATGGCCCTGTTGGCTTGCCATACACGTTAAAGCATAGATCTGAACCCATCAACTGTATCTGTGTCTAGTACTGACATAAAATTCATTCTAGAATTGATTTTTTTTTAAATTGTAAACTGAGTAAATTTGTTCTCGCACGTGTATGGGCAGAATTGTCTAGTTTGCTTACAAACACCATCTGGCACTACATTTCTGACATGTTGTGGTGCATCATTGAGCATTATTTTATAAAACTCCATGAACTTTGCTATTGACGTCCTTGAACATTTTCCAATCTACTCCTTCATAAGTCAGATTATGGTACATACTTTGCACCTGTTATCACCCACGCCGTATCCAGTTGAACATCTTCGTACTGCTGAAATCCATGTTATGTACAGCTATTCAAAACAACCCAACTATTTTCCAGTGTTGGGCCAGTAAACCCAAAATATAGAAGCTCTCAACATTTCTAACTGAGTGAAATTAAAGATTCGCTATATTGGTTTAAACATATTTATTTCCAAAAAGTGATTGGGGAATAAGGCAACGCCTGTATGAATGCTTCACGCAATTATGTTGATCATTATAATAGTCGAGATTACCTATTATTAATGTATCAAGACCAGATGACATCAGACCGGATTAGGCCCAAGTGTTTATTTTCTCTACTATTCTTCAACGTTTAAACCTTAAGAACTAAATTATAGTTGTACATTGGCATACATTCTTTAGTAGAGTTTGTGTCTTATATGTGGGTAAAAATTATGAGCCACTCGAACTGAAAAATTTACGTTAAGTATGTTATAAATATAAGTCAAGACTAACAACGGGCCTAAAACAGCTCCCTGGTGGACACCCACTTACTCTGCCCGTGAGGATTCGTCCTCATCCCGCACAACAATACGTGGTGTCAGGTCTTGAACAGATCATTTGAACCACGATAGAACTGATCTGCTGCTGCCCGTCTTTTTAATTTATATAGCAGCCCAGAGTGATAAACGCCGTTAAGTGCTTTCGAAATATCACAAAATATCAATGAAATGTCTTTTTGTATATTTATAGTTTTAACTTTGGCACATTTTCGCTAGTTTCATTACTGTCGGAAATCTCTTGCTAAAGAGGGACAAATTAAATTAGTTGGTCACAGATTTAGAAAAATGAATTGCCCCTTCTTTAAGTAGGCCTGGGCAGATAGCATCTGAGCCACACCCCTTATACATATCAAGACTTTTGATGATACAGCGCGCCTCATCTTCACTAATTACAATATTTTCTTTTAAAATTAGAAAAAATAGTCATTTGCCGCATATTCGATTAAGGAAGGTAAATTGAGAGAAGTTGAAAGTGCAGAGAGAGAGAGAGAGAGAGAGAGAGAGAGAGAGAGAGAGAGAGAGAGAGAGAGAGAGAGAGAGAGAGAGAGAGAGAGAGAGAGAGAGAGAGAGAGAGAATCTAGGATTTTGGGTTGGCGTCATTAACAGTAAACATTTGACCACCATGGTAAACTGCCGGAATGTCTGGTGCTTGCTTCTGTTTGTGCAGTTGTTTTATCGATGATACAGGTAATGCAGTTCATTCTGTCATACATATTAAATGGCACTATGACTGGGGCTTTTCACAAATATGGTTTATTTTTTTAATAATGTCAAACACTTTTCTGATCCGAGAGACCATGGCCAGTTGCTTTGAACATGCGCAGATGGGTATGTCGGACTTCATACGTAAAACAGCTGAAACTTTTTTTTTTTTTCATTTTTTTTTCATTTTTGAATATTTTATTCCGAAAATCACTGGCAATATTTTATTCCAATTTACTGGGAATGTACATTGGCCACATCTTCACCTGATTTGTTCACAAAGAGGCACCGTCATCCACGGTTTGTTTGTTTGCTTGTTTCTTTGTTTGTTTGTTTTTAATTTGGGCAGTAATCAAAAAGGTTGCAGGTCGGCGCGGACGATACAGGAAAAACAGGCATGGTATAAATGAATATATTTTTCTCTCTTATGCCTTTGGGTTTTTTAAAATATGATATATAATGTGTGTCTTTAAGATAGTTGTAACCTTCCATGGTCAAAGTCAGCTGAGCACAGGCTGTTCACAACAATTATTCTGTCGTCGTTAATTTAACCCATACACAAGAATGTTACTAAGAGTTCTGTTTTCTCTTCCTTTTTCTGAACAAAGAGAACAATTTTATCATAAACCTTTTTGCACCCAATTCGATGGCTTGGACGGGAAAATGTTGCGGCGCCTATACGTTTCCATATATATCTTTACGTTATTGAGATACACCTGCAGGTCTTGGTTTGGTTTTCTTGTTTAAGATTTGAGTATGGCGAAGGGCAAGACAGCCACAGGTAGACTAGAGTACGGATTGTCCTGGTACACAGTCATGCACTCTCTTTTGATATCTAAAAGCACTGAAAAACAAGAAAAGCACGTGAACTGTATATCGACAAAGTGTTCTAGTTCTTGGTATACACGTTAGAACATTCGAATATGTAGCCAAGTAAGCTCTTCCTGACACATGGTTTTTTTTTAACCGCATGATCAAGCTAGAATTTCAGGTCAGGGTATCGACTATTTCAAAACAATTTTAGAAAATCAAATAAAGTAGTCTATCCCTTTTTTTATTCGAGTATGATGCCACGATCTGCTAATTTTCGGACTCAAGCGAATTTTCATGAAAATTCGTAACTTACAGAATGAAAACACCAAAAAAAATTGTTGATATATATATATATATATACTCGACCAAATCCCCATTCTTAAAAAAGAATGGTTCAATGGAGATAGTTATGTGCGAGTGCCATATCAACACGGTTATGCAGTATATTTACTGAGTCGGCATATATTTCCAGAATCGGGGACTCAAATCCACCAGCATTAAGGAAATGCCGAAAATATATATTTTATGTTCGGAACGAGTGGGACTCGAACCTGCAACCTTTGGCACCAGTCGCCTAGCTGAACGCACATATCCACTCGACCAAATCCCCATAATATATATATATATATATATATATATATATATATATATATATATATATATATATATATATATATATATATATATATATATTTATATATATATATAAACTGGTAAATTTTTTCTTGATCTTCTTGCACATTTATATAAACTGGAGCGACAGTGCCATATAATCCGTGTAGGTCGGACACCACCACCCCCCCCAAAAAAATGCACAATCCACATTCTCTGCGCTCCACATCCAATCCATGGTAACCCTTATATGAATCTTTCCGTTGCCCGCGCACACGAAAGATCGCAGATTCACCAAATCTGTGTGATTGACAAAGTGGGTTAAACGTAACATAAGTATTTTTTTATCGTTCCCTGTTTGTGTATTTCTATCATTTAAAGAAAATACTTTGAACTCATCGTTTAGATATCATAACGTCATTCTTCTGACCCGGTCAACAGTAATGAGCTCTATCCAGAGAAGAACCGTTCCACACTCACCAGCGATCAATAAACAGAAACAATCAATACAAAATGTTTAACTGTTTGCCTTGGGTCAATGGAACTCACGGACAATAAGTCGTGACATAATTTACCTCCCTCTCGCCCCCAAAATGATCAAAAAATAAAACAAGCAAACAGACGAAAAAAAATAGCAGCGAAATAAAACTACTTTTTCTGACTTATCAATTGATAGGTGGCCTTCAAGATCTCATTCAACCTGTATCGGTCCTGCTTTGCACTCACTCAAAAATTATTTGTTAACGGAATCTGTGTACGCAGTAAACTTAATATATGTCATAATTTATATATAATGAATGGAACCTTTTCAGATATTGGCTACACCAAAATGTACCAACTATCCTGAAAACGTATGCTACTCTCCTGGTCTGCATCAAATACGTGCAACTTTATTTTTTTTTCATTCATTTCATAATGAGTGTTCATTGTACACGTTCTCACACACACACACACACACACACACACACACACACACACACACACATAGAGTACGCTACATCCGAATGAAACGTGAGTACTGTCACACTGTTGTATACACGAATACTGTTGAGATAACATATTACACCGTAATTCCAGTACTACTCATAGCATATGCTGAACTAAAATACCACACAGTAAGCAGAGTCTTAGGTATAAGACAGTTCAACGAAAATCCCATCTCTTATTGGGTTTTGGTTAAAACTGATCAACAACATACAGTCAAAATTTATTATAAGTCCACTGAAACACACGCAAGTACACACATGCACGCACGCACGCAAAGTGGAGTAGTCTTGACATGAGACAGGGATGCTGGCGAGGATATTTTTTACCCTAATGATAGAGATTGCACCAAAGTTTTCATGCAACATTCTCATGGAGACAGAATCTTTGAGTCAGACCAGCCGATGAAATCTTGCAACGTACCCGTAGCAACCGTGCACCATGGCAGATCGTCCGTTTTGGCTTGATAAATGGGAGCATCCATTGGATTCTCTTTCTGTACCTTGGTGTCTCCTTGGAGCAATGAAAAAAGTCATGATAGTACATACTATCAAACTATATTTTAACAGACAACAGGTCATGAAACATACTTGATGATACATAATTCTTTCTATGAAACGGCGTGATGAAAAATCCGTACAGTGCATGTTCCGATAGTTTTCCAGACTGAGCAATGATAAAGATAGATGAATTGTTACCGTGGAAACATATATTGTGAATTAGATTATCACATTTACATTTCCGTACATTTTACGATCCATGCAATGTTTTGTTATCCAACCTTTGTCAACAGAGACCAGTCAAGTCAAAATACAATTTTTCCCTCCTTTTTAGAATAGGGGCACTTTTTCTTGTGACATCTAATGAAGAACAGATGAAAAAAAGGTTCAATTTGGCAACATCATGTCCAGTACCCAAAGAGCGCACATGAATTTTGGGAGTTTTTATTCCGTGTGGAATCTCACGAAAATAAAATGAATGCTCATGCATTACTGACTTTACCTAATATCCTACAGACATGTTGTTTGGATGTTGGTGGTGCTAATTCTTGATATACGGCCATCCTCTTCAGACAATGGGGCACTGTGAAAACTGGTATGTCTTTGATTGTTTCAAAGCTGTGTCAAACAATATGTTACACACTAAAATGTTGAAAATGGCAGTAAATTACTTTTGTTAGCATCGTAACTTGATAGGAGTTACTGAACATTGCAGTGACACATGTAATGCACAACAGACGTGCTGAATGAGCCATTGTGCAACAACGTTATTCCATCAGCAATATAAGCACAGCGCAAACATAAATTTCAATATTTATCAAACTTTACGTAACTTCAGGATGACGTCATTCACACAACAATAATTACAGCATATATTTCTTAATTAAAAAAAATAAGATAGTCTGTGCTGTTAATTTGTATTTGACACTCTCTATGCATCGTTCCAGGTCAATTCACAATACGTGAATGTTAAATACTAGCTGTTAATGAATATAAATCGAAAAATATCTTGATAAATTGCAATATGAATTAACATTTATATGAATATGATGCTAGAAACTTTCCCAGTATTACTGCACCAGTGGTTGTGACCAAGACAGCAAATTAGAGTAACTGGATACCTTTTAGGCCAGAAATATTGATATCATGAAACAAGCGGCACATAAATAATTCTACTCACTTGTTAAAATGCGCACATGCACCATATGTGGTATCTGAACTGGACGACGAAGCTTGTTCCGGGTCAACCCGGGTAACACCAAGTTTTGACCGCGGTTCAGTGGGGTTAGAACCCTGCTCAATGTTCCAAAGACTTGTGCTGCCAACGTGTCCTATATTGAAACTGACAGTAAAACTCAATCATGATACTAAGCATTTGAAAACTCCTGTCTGGTACAGCTGCATTTATGTTGAGGCAGGTCTTATGATCAGGGATGAACTTTAAAATTCTTATACCTATGTAGATCACTTTCCGGTTTTTTTTAATTCTAGTGCTTCTAGCTTACAAGTCCTCGTTACTATCTAGGAGAAATACCCCAAAATGTGGCGTTTTATGTTTGGCTTTGCAAAGTCAAAATATATCCTATATGACAATTGCCCCGCAAATAGAAACCTAAGTGGTACCTTGTAGTCACCCTTAAGAAACTGAAAACAATATTGGCATATTGAATTGAATACTGAATATAATGCCCCAGCTTGTTTCCACTTCAGTTATACACTGGCGAGTGGTTTAACTAGGATAAGCTGTCCAGCTAGAAAGGGTACATATTGGTTCAGGGGCAAGTCAAATTGTTCTTATCTGAACCTGTCTTTACAAATTTAGTAATGATGGTTTGTTTGACAGGTATTCTTCTTTCATAATGAAGCTCTGCATTTTTAAGGAAAACTTCACGTATTTACCTTATTCGTCATTTGCCACGTTCATATTTTTTCATTATTATGTGGGCTGTCTTTGCTGAATATTTAGCTTAGACAAGGAGCCGCTACTCAGAGAGACATGTACGGGTAATAGGCTCCAAAACATGTTGAGTAGTTACCCGCTGAAGACCCTTTAATTTTTGGGGGCTAATACAGCCTATGTCAAAATTTTACAGAGGAACGTGTGCAATATGCACAATAGTACTTCCATACGTATATAGGTTAGACAAGGACAGGTTAGCTTATGGAGAGTAAAGAGTTCGGACTGCGGAATAGGGTAATGACTACTAGGAAGTGGTTCTGGGCAAAGTGACACAAATACAATATTGGTGTATCTTTTTCCAGTGATGGGAAAGCTACAGGTCATGTTCATAACGTACATGCACCGCCTCTGCTCGCCAAGCCATGTATAGTTGTGTTCTTCTGGTATGTCATTCATCAACTTTGGTGCCAAGAAGACATCGCACGAGATTATAGATTTATTGCAGTCAAGTTTAAATGATTTGGGATATTTATTCAGAAAAAATAAGTTGTCGGTAAACTCGGGAAAGTGTAATGCATTATTGATTTGTGGTAATAAATATATACTTAAGCAACTGTGGGTTACTCTTGATGGAGATAAAATAATGCAAGTGAATTGTGTGAAGTATTTAGGGGTGTGTAATCAACTGAGGTAGAATGTACATATTCGAAATCTACAGAAAAGATTTATGGGAAGATTGGCTTTTCTTCAACACCTTAGCAAAATAATTGAGACTGTGTTTTTAAGATGATCATACTCCATGTATCGATCATTGTGATACCGTTTGAGGAACGTGCATGCGAGAAACATGAACGTAGCAAAACGTCTACAAAATACGGCAGCACGCCTTGTAACCAAGAAACATGAACGCAGCAGAACGTCTAAGAAATACGTCTAAGTATGGTTTTATGTACGACTTTCATTTCCTCTTAGTTTGACATATGATTTACATATAAGCATATAATCATATTCTGTTCTCCATATTATTTCGATGCATACGTGATTTATATGTTTTGCTCTCCACTTGTGGAGGTACAATAAAATTGTTATCATCATCATCATCATCATCATCATCATCATCATCATTATTATTATTAGTAGTAGTAGTAGTATTACCATTATTATTTTTATCAGTGAACGCCTTTCATTGTGACTTTACTTTCTTATAATAGGTGGGAAAACCTTTTTGGATTAATTGTATTTCTTCCAAAGCAGGAAGACCTACCAGCATCCCACTGACACACCTCTGCCTTCATCTGTGATGAACTCTATTGCCTCCTGTACGTCACGTGCTGCCACCACTTGCCGACAGAGAAACAGCTCAGCTGAAACATATCATACCCATTTAAGGATTCATAGCTGTATATTCTATCTGATAAAGCTCAAGTTAGTGGCTTTAAGATCATGCTGAAACTGCAGTAATACAAATGAAAGAACAGTTACTACCATAAACGAAATGCATTCTTAAATCTGCCTGCATAGTCACAGTCGCCCTGTTGTGATTTGTTCTTCAAAAAAGTGAAGCATGTGACAAGAGCAAATTAATATGAATCCTCTCACACGCTCATTCAAAATATCTTATGGAAGTTATCGCTACAGTAAATAAAAGACAACACAGAGGAGGCATTTAAAACAACGGGTCGTTTCCCACTGCTTTTGTTTACAACTATAGTCCGTCACAGGAAGCTAAGTGTAGGTGTGCATAGACTTCTGCATGATGTGTACACACATGTATGTTTTCGTGCGTGTGCGTGTGTGAAAGAAAACTGGATTAGGTGTCAATTTAAGGAGCCACTGAAAAAGTATATTGCTGAGTAGAATGAAACTACGATATCAGTGAAGCTTTTAATCAGCCACTGTTATTTACAAGTGGAATGATAAGTCACAAAATGCTACATGACATGAGGCAGTTCACGGATAATTAAAGTGAAATTGTGCTTTCTGAAGCTTTATCATCTTATCCTGTTTATGCTGATGACTTGTTCTTATGTTCTGTCAGTCTTTTGGATGTTCAGAAGCCATTTGGTGAGCAAGTTTGAATTATGTAAACAGTGGCATATGATTCTAATTTTGACTTGCACCAAAGTTCTCGTTTAGGAAAACGTTAAAAAAGCAAATAAAAAAGATACAAAGAAAGAAAGAAGTAAAGAAAGAAAGAAAGACTAGATAGAAATGATAAACTTTATGATATGGCTGCGAACTTGAGAGTACCGATAAATGGAAGTATTCCGGAGCATGGTTGTACACCATAAAATATAATCAATTAGCAACGATTAAAGATTATCTGGATGAGCAAGCCCAAAAGCCCTCTATCAGGCTTATACAAACTTAGTATTCCAGCTGGAGGCAAACTCAGTCCACAAATTGAAAGTATGGGTTTTGACTTACAAAAAGTGCCCATGTAAGAGTATGGCTCTGATATAGAGTTTTACCGTAACTATATTCATACAATGTAAAATTTCCAATGAAGTTTCTCAAATCGACATTGAATGTATGTTTACGTGTTATGGATGTGAAAATAATTGTTTACTTTGATTTGGAGGTCATTGTGTGCACTGATTGCTTTGCAGAGTCACTGAGTTGGCCTGCTTTGTTGGGGTAACTCTCATGTAACTTGTAAACATTTGGAATAATCTAGAATGGTGACCTACATTCATATGGGTGTAACTCATTTCATTGTGAACATAGGGAAAAACCTGATGTGGTCCAGACAGGTCTCAGTGAATTGGGATGTGTGACTAATTGAAAAACTTTGGAATACTGGTGAAAGTTCTCAGCATGGGTATATAAAGCAGATCCCTTCATGACTGAGGAGGACAATTCTGAGATCGGACAGAGCTTTGTGTTGTCATCAAGCCACTAGGACTGTGAGCTAATGCTGCAGAAAGATACTCATATATCTGTGACAGTGCAGTGACTCTACAAATCATTCAATGAACTCAATGCCCCTTTCCCAATCAAAGTAAACAATTATTTTTACATCCATAACACGTATACAGACATCCAATTGGAACCAAACCGTACCTCTGTGGGATTTGGATCAGACCATTTGGCACCTACATGTACCATAAGACTTGGAACTGTGAGACAATACCAGTGGAGAATATGTCACTAGGGATTAGGATTTACGTGCAGTCTGTTCATTCATTGGAGTATCAGGATAGCTAAGTGTATAATTTCATTTGATTGTTTATTGTTAATATAATGTCATTGTTAAAGTTATCTGATCTTTGTCATTATTTGTTGAGTTTCGCTACAGTCTAGAATATTCTGAAGGTGGGCATCGTAACGATATGCAGACTACCCATGATACTATTTATGCTGGACCCAGAGGAGTACCCATGAGGATAATACACTATGTTCAAGTCTGAAAAACAGTAGATAAAAATAATCAGATCAGTGGATTATCATGTGGTTCAACAGACAAACTGCATATTACAAAACTTTCTTGAACAGTGTAACTGATGTGCTAAAGTCGACACTTATCATGTGATCTTGTTTTTTTTTTTTTAATGTATGGACAGAAAAAATAGTTACAAATCAAGAATCATCAGCCTATCAAACTAAACAATTACTACCAGACGATTTGTGAACTAAATGTATCCAACAGATCAAAGACTAAAAGGAAGGTACAAAACTGCACATATACAAACTCCTTGAAGAATACATTTCATATGGAACCATATCGAAGACATATCAGAAAGACAAGGTATATGATTGTGCTCTCTCTAAGTTTAGGGCTCAGCTCCTACCTCTTAACTATAGACACTGGAAGACATAAAAGGCATTAAATACCTGTACGTCCTCGGTTGTCCAAGAAGTGTAATATTAGTCAACTTGAGGACACATAACACTTTTTACTTGTCTGCCCAAGCGTGGTAGTCAATAGAGGCCTTTAACAGTGCACTAATTGGTCATATTCCGAACTGCTTTAGATACAAATATTCATCAAAATTATCAAATGTACAAATCCTCGTGTCTCATAAAATTGAGCATGTATGTGTATCAAGAACTCAGTGATACACATTGATCCTGATATTGTTCACGACAGGGAAGGTACACGATGTTTATATCTTTTTTATAAGTATCGTGTCATTACTATTCAGTATCACTCCATTTAACATTGGGTGATGTATATCCCATGCTTGTGTACATATCGCTGTTGGTACGTGGTTAAACAGTTAAAAGTCTTTACAATATCTTTTTTCTAACTCTTTTATATAATATTTTAGCTAGCGTACTCATGTCCTTATACTGTACTCATACGTATGATACCTAGGTGAGAACTGACCTGATGCAGCGTATTACTAGCAATATCTATTGTCACTCATATGCGATCCCCACATGCTTTTTTGACTACGTGCATGTTATTGGGCGATAAGGTATGATGGCTTGCCACACGGCAAGATGCACCTTGTAAGAAAATTTTATACTCCAAATACATGTTTCTATCAATAAAATTCTTCCGATTATATATAAGTGTATAGATACAATTCCCTCGATCAATGTTAATAATATACTTTGGGGGGTAAAGGTTTAAACACAATAAAACACAGAAACACAGATTGTGAGTTTGAAGGAGATAGTGGGAGGGAACGATACAGGGTGACATACTAGTGTTGATGCAATACACTGCGCCGTTCTACATTGGTATCATCACCAATTATGGCATAGAAACTATTTCGTTGTCTCTACAGAGTCATCCCATGCAGCTTTACATCTGACGCTATTCGCACAGCCAGTGACTTCTCCACATTCAACTCATTGTTTCCCTGACAACGAGAATCAAAGTTCGCTTTTTTAATCAGGATCCTGAATCAATCTAACCAAATTAATAAAACTATACAGCTTGTGGTGATAGCAAACGAGGGAAAATCTCAGTTCGCCAAGCCCTCGTCCATTATTTTTTCCAGTTTCACCAGGAGGCCAGATTCCTGTATTAAGCAGCGCCAAATGTGCTTCTATGCTAAAAGTAACAAATAGAGAAGGCAGAAAGCTGGAGCGAAGTTATTCAGTAAGTATGTACAAGATGCTAAACATATTTACAATATATCCATTTTCTGCAACAACAAGCGTTATTTCGGGATGGAACATACATGGCAGAAGTGCCGTCATCGTGGTAAGGGAGTAGTTGCCTGAAAACTGAGGGGACCAGAGCAGGTACCGATTTAATGTGGGTATATATGATTACCTCCTATTACATGTGACCTGAATAGAGCATAAATATCAGTAACAGTATATGCTCAGCTGGCATACTTACTTGGCTTGCAACAAGACGCAAGAAGCCGAATACAGGACGTTATTGTTGAGAATATCTAGAGCTTCAAAGGACACGATGTTCTTTTATTAATCAGAATATCTCAATGACATAACGCACGTTTCATGTTCTAGCCACTCTAGACACTCTGCTGCTGCCCATGGCCACCGACGGGTCTCTCCCGGAAATGAATGTTGATCATATGAAAAAAGGGCCAAAATATCAAGATGCTATGTTTGCATTCAAAGCAGAAGCCATAGAAAATAGTGAATATGCTCTCCATCAGCAGCAATGGAACCCCTTTGTCTTTTGTACTTGTCTTGTTTCAAAGAAAGCCAACTTTGTCATGGACGTTGATTACTTTAGAAGGGATGTCAGTAACCATATTTGTGGGTATATATATATATATATATATATATATATATATATATATATATATATATATATATATATATATATATGTATATGTATATATATGTATATGTATATATATTATGTATATATATATATATATATATATATATATATATATATATATATATATATATATATATATATATATATATATACGTACGTGACTAATTGCTTGTCCTGTCGAAGTACTCACGTGTTTTGGCAGAATTAGCGTGCTGAGGGTAGAGATGATCGATAGACACAGCAAGCCCGTGATGATTGAACCAGGAATTCATTCCAAATAGATACCCTGGACGTTCGAGATAGAAAGAGGAAACCAATAGTTTAGTCCTTTAGTCCAGGTTTTCCTGAGAACCTTTGTGGTGCCAGGTGGTGGGAATGATCTGCTCAAATTTCATCAGGCAACCGATATTATAGCTCGCTAAACATATGAACATTGACAGCGTTCAACTGTCTCATGAGCACTGAGTTACTGATTGTTCATCTTTTGTTACAATGTGACTTTTCATTATTAAACTTGAAAACAGAGATAACCATCCACAACTGCAGGCTACAACAATCATCGCCACTCGGGAGCTCCTCCTACCCCCACCTCCACCCCCACCCCACCCCCGTCCCCATCTCCTTGTTGGAGTTGGAAAGAAACGTGCACTTTACTCAGGATACGAGGCAGTCCATATCGACCTGACTATCACTGTGCTAATAAAATAAAAAACAAACGGCTCAACAAACTCTTCACACATTGCTATGCAAGCTATCAGATGTTGTACAAGTACATTGCTTACAGAAACCTCTTAAGCAATTTCAATGTTCATATAGTTGACGGTTATGGAGTCTGGACGGCTGCTCCGCCCAACTGAACGGATACATGGTCCGTCAATTGTGAATGTTAAACTGCCGTTGCAACCCATGCTCGGCTAGTTGAATGGAGCTAAGCATAATCCTCTCCAGAAAATGGAACATTCATAGCACGTACGATTTTAAAACAAGGTAAACAAATTAACAGACCAGCTAACTGTCCATCATCATGCCAAACGACACAATACGGTTGGGTCATTTTTCCCACATTCAGATTCACAGTGCTAATCGTTCTATTTTCCTCTATTTTTACTCTGCTTTATCCCATTTTCAATGTTAATATTGCTGAAAATGACTGTTTTGAAATGACACTGCATTGTTACAGCTAAACAAAACGCAATACGTTTTACTATTGTTGCCTATTCTGAGGAGACTGATTCTGAGTCAATAGCTTTCTTTGAAGCTGCTGGACCTGCCCAACAGAAAGCTGTTGACCTACTGTCCTGACAGGTGTCATTCAAAATTCTCTTGCAAAACATTTTCTGCGAATGACAAATTTCATCGAAGAATATTGAGGCAGATGAAGTTTCACATCTGGGAACTTTTTGAGTGGGAAAACATGCCTGGGAAAACGTGTGCCACGAAGTGTTCAGCAGGGAATACCCTTCCATCTTTAGCCTGGTACTGATCAATGTGGGCGCACACCAGAAAGTCCTTGCCCTTCATGTCGGCAGCCCAGTCTTCGTTGTGGCCAATTAGAATCTTCACAAAAAATAACATACCTTTAAACAGTGTTTTGCATGGATACATTATACTAAATCTATGTTGTCTTGAAATGAAAGAGACGGACAGACAGACACAGAGAGAAAAAGAAAAGTCAACGTATTATGAAATACCACAAATCATTTTTTTCTTTGCCCCACAGAGATCATATTGCCTGCTAAATGCCCTTTGCCATCCCAGCTACAATCTAATCACCAACTTTTATCTGTCAGCATGGTCAACTACTCAGGATTTAATGTTTTTAGCTTATTCTACACTGAATATTAGAATGTTCATAATTTCTGGACTGAGCCACTCGTTTTCCTCGATGCATTGCGCCCAACTTGCGAAAACCAAAAATGTTGACCTAGGCCATTTACTTTCTCTAGAATCGCAGAATTTAATCTGGGTTTGCTTTTATTCGCATCGGATGCTTTGCGTGAGGAATCTTTAAAAATCTTAGGACTGTGGTTATTGTTACAACGAGCATTCGGTGCTAAGAACTAGTTATTTCACTGTGTGTTCTCTTTTTCAAATGTTCGAAACGAGGCTTGATTTATAAGTAAAATACTCTTGTGTTCACCAACATGTATAGAGTAAATTCACAACGCATACACAATTTAATTGCAATTGGTTCAATTCAACATAGAGATACAAACCTCATTTTCATTGGTGCAGAGTATATCTGTACAGCCTCGGGGAGTTAGGTTTAAAATCTCTTTGAAGAGCCCCAGCTTTGTCATTATCTCTCGGTCCAAGTTATACAACAAAACCTGGAACACGCCAGTGAAGAATCATTATGTGACGAGCAGGCTGTCTGCACATCCCATTATCAGCTGACCTTCATATTTTGAACCCAAATGAACCCCACCCCGACTGGAGCTGAGTTAAGCTTCAGCTGCAGCTTGAGTTTAGATGAGCCTGGCTTAAATTTAAACTCACAATAGTACATATGGATATGAGTGATCCAGATACTTGACTTAGTGAACTAGTTTTCATCAGCTCCTTTCATGGTAGATCCTCACCAAGTTTGAAGTGGATATGGTATACTGTTTAGAGAAAATCACATTAGCATACAAGTACAGTAGTACACTGGTACCAATCCTGCTAACATGTATCTCAGGCAGTACCATTTTGCTATGTACACGTTGACAAAAAGTGTCTTATGAAGGGCCAGTTAACAAAAAGCACATGGGGTTGAGTTTCACGGGACAACTTTGTTAATCCGAACGCTTTCGTTCCCGAGGGAACTGTTCGGATAAATGAAACTTCCGCACCAGTGAATCATTAAAACTTGAAACGGAGAATTCAGTTCCCAGTGAAATATGTTCAGAAAAATATGGCATTCGGATTACTGACGTTTGCAGTAATGAGATTTCACTAGCAGAAATGAATGTTTGAACTTAGTTGCTGACCGCTATCCACACAATTGGACGATAGGAAAAATACGTTTCCTTTACACAAACTGCCGCATTTTGAATGTAAACACGATCGAAACATGTTCTCAAGTCTGTATTGGGTTCACTCAACTTCTGTCTCAGGAGTAATGGGAAGATTTTGCTGTGATTAGGTCCAAGGATCTGAGGTTTTAACCAGATGCTTCAGTATGAGATATTTGTATTAACCGGGATCCTCAGTTGCGACCTTGGCTACATCAAGGAATTTAAAAGGAAAGGCGGGGGGCAGACTTACGTATCTACCAGTGCCAAATGAGCTTCTATGATATAAATGACAAAGTGAAGAGAAGGCAAAACCTTGACAAAAGTCACTCATCAAATGCTCAAACATACAAGATGGTAAACACAATTAGAATATTTTATTTGTTTGTTAGAAAAGCGTTATCTCTTATGTATAAGTGACATAACTGGTACAAGTTCTGCCCTGGTGGCGGAGGCATAGTACCGTTGCCTAGTAACTGAGGAAATAAGAGCAAGTCTGCAATTAATACAGTTAAATATGAATTGCTTCCCATTAAGAGTATGAGTTTGATAGTTGTATCTCGAATTGGTAAGATAATATGGTACATAGAGTAGTACGCATGAAAGAGCGGACGTGACAACAATACCTTGCCGGCTTACGGAGCCCAGGGCGTCAAAACTGAGGGAGCATGACGATATAAACCCAGCAAATCCAAAGATACATCATACCCACGTTTGTAGTGGGTCCTTTCAATTAAAAAAGTACGAATCTGTAGTAGTATCCCTAGTTACCATGCTAACATGTACTGTAACACTGTAACCGATTATGTATATATATATATATATAATTTAAAAATCAGCAAATAAAAATACATGTACATCCAAATAGTGAACACTTCTGTTGGGACCTGAATCAATATGCATTTTCAGCAAGTTTGAGAGAATCAAGCTTGCAATTTGGCATACGTCGAAAATTACAAAACACACAAATTATTGAAGAAACCAGGAATTTCAATTCAAGTTTTGGGTTTTTAAAAAAAAAAATGTTAACAAAATGTGTTTATTTCACTTCACCGGAAAAGCTAAGTGCTGTATAACCATGTACTACCCAGTTGAGCTATCTCCTCGCAAACAGATGCCTTCCACTTTCAAATCTACGGACTCCTGCCCTGGTGAAAAAGAATTTTGACCAAGGCTCATCAGGATACATGCCATCTACTGACCACAGGAACCAACCTAAGAATCAACACAGCAGGCAGGTTTGTAGTTCCACAGAGCATTGGAACCTGAAGTATATTATATGACCAAACCAGGTCTAGAAAGATTGCAGCGGTACTTGGGGAACAAATTACAGTCTGTCGGTCCCCAGAAGTGTCCCTGTGCAATTTCAAAGCAATTGGCCCAGCGGTTCCGGAGATTATCATTGAAGGTTTAGTTAAAAATGTGCCCCCCGCCTCCAAGTCATGAAAATCAAAATCATACAAAAATCATGGGCTATGGTCTGGTAAACAAACTTGGTAGAGACTCAACCAAAGTATATCCCCCCAGGTTTTAAGATAAGGTGACAAACAGATTTGGAGAAGACTAAATTAATTTGTAGATTGTGGGCGGTGGACTATCTCAAAAGTTCTGCTCCCATGACTGATATGTTAGCTGAGCTAAAAAGTGTAGAAACAGTAATGTTTGTTGTCAAGCGTTATTCTTAAAAGCTATTGTGGCTAAAGGGACAAACATTTTAAAATTGGTTTAGTGTTTGCATGATACCTTGGTATTTCTATGCCGATTTTTTGAAAATACGACATGCTCCCTATGCTTTGCTATATTTTCCTGAATTGGTTCTATTCATTGAAAATCTGAAATCCATTAGTTTGATTGCTAATGCCCAGATAGTTAGCGCTATAAACATAGTTAAGTTCACAGCATGTTTTGTCTACCTTGTCAAGATTAATTTCTGCTCCCTCAGCAAGACCGCGCAGCTCATCTATGTAATGAGGAAACCTTTGATGACAGATGTCCAGGTAGCCACCACAGAATGCCTTGCCCTCTTCTGTTGAAGCATAATTCTCGATTTGGACTAAAAAATCGTTGGCGTTGAAAGCTAACTGTAATGAGCTCTTGAAAGCAACACCCTACAGAAGGTAAACATAACATAGTTAGGTTTGCAGTCACTGTCGTCGTGAAGAACTATTCTCTGGCAATGCCCAACTATTTACAGGCAGTTCTTTTCTTGCACCGTAAATGTTTCAAAACAACTGTGCAGTAACTACTTTGAAGAACTATTGTCAATAGGTTATTTAGTAACTACTTTGAAGAACTATTGTTAGTAGGTTATTTGAGGACCAATTTGCCAGTAAGTCCCTGTACATTGTCACAAAGACAATTTTACAATGAAGATTTATAATTAAGTGCAGACGACATTGTTCAAACACCTGGATACCATACAGTTCACTTTCGACACGCCAATCCGGCCACGTACAAATTGGTAAAAACATTAATTCTTTTCCACCCATCAGATGTCGCTAAGAGTCAGTCAATGCCAAAACAGTGCATTTTGTCAGCAAGGCTAGCCCGAAATATACGCTTACCAGTAATCAATCAATGTTCCCAAGAAGGTGGTCGATACGCTGAAGCCCCTGAAGGTGATCAAGTGATTATTACATATGCAAAAAATCACCATTTGAGGGCAAGTTACTGCAAAGCGAGTATCTTGACATTTGCTGCGAAAAATTTATTCGTGAGTTGGGCCATAGAGCTCTCTTCGGGCTCCATGGTGGGGCTTGAGAGCCGATAGAGGCTCCAGGTAACCAAGGTGAAATACGCTAAAAACGTGTAAAAGCCTATGCCCAATATTCAAAACTAGATAGCATGATAATGCTGCTTCTACTCACAATTTGGTATCCGATATCATAATGAGAACCTTGTACGAACAGCATACAAATGGACGACATCGCTGTGACCCAGAAGTCCTTGTTGTTGATTTCAGTGTCACTGACTAAAGATCAGACTTTCGAAAAGATATAGCAAATATTATCCGCGTACATGAGACAAAATTAGAAGAACCCGAAATGCCGCGAAGCTCTGGTTTTGTGTGTGCATACACGTACGTCTGCATGCCCTGAGTAACGCAGTAATATTACCGTCGCATGAAAATTATGCGGACGCCGTCTGACTGATTGCTAATTTACGAATTGGGTGACGGGTCGGCGAGGGGTAGGATAATGGGTTGTCGTACTCCATGCTGGACCACGCATTTATAAATGCCGTACATGGCAAAATTTATTCTCCGTATTTCGTATCCATGCCACTAAAATGAAATTGCGCCATTAAATTTAACAAATTTTTATTGCAATTCACGCCCATGCAATGTGTGCCAATGTGATATTTTTTGTCTTTTTACCAATTATACAAAACCTACCGGTACTCTTAGACCTATATCCACTATCGGACAACCTTCTCCACTAAGCTCCATCTTTGACTCAGCAGGACTCTTAGTTTTTGTACTCATTTTTGCTACTTGCTTCATAGTCTGGAAGCAACTTCGGTGTCTGATGCAATATCCCTATTCTGGGGCCTACCATTGCCAACAACTGGTAACGTAAAGGCGTTGTATTTACATTTTAGGTAATGCTCACACTGGAAAAGTCCCATTGCATATTGTACCTCACATTCATTCGACAAGTTAACCCTCCTTTAACACTAATCACACATATATTTTGGATACTACCTTTTCAAAATATCCAATCGGGACTAACCCATAGACTTGGCTGCCATTTACAAAAATTGTGGTTGTAACATATGAAACCAAAAGTATATCTTTTGTAAATATTTCAGAGCATCAACAATGATATGATACATTCTGTGGCCGTGTTTCACTCTGATATCCAAATCAGAGGTATTTTTGTGTGACTGTCCCGAAATGCATTGTGCCATGTTCAAAATGATGCTAACTGCAAATGGTACCAACGTGCATGATTTGCATTGCCAGAGTATCGTGTTACATTTGGATTTGGAAATAATGATGATAACTCGTTCATGCACAACCGAATGGGCAGATTAAAGTTAAGATAGTCAGTCATGTTTTAAAAGTACGGCTTACTCATGGAACGATCGCCGAAAAAAACAAGACTATGTAGTTTCACCGAACAACTATGGCTGTGCAGCTATGCTATTTCCCTGGCCCAAAGTAAACCTCCAGACAAGTTGAAATAAAATGCTGTGTGAAGTTGACTTTACTGCAAATTAATGGCACCGGACGGCCAGTTTTTCAATAAAATCTTTCAGCCAGGGTGGATCAATTTTTATTGGGAAAGGGCAGCTTGAAACTTTTTTTTTTTTTTTTTTTTTTTTAGTTTAATAAAATTTATTAGGGTCGGGCTTTTACAGCGGGGTTGTTCGGATATACCAGAACCACTAATATATTTCTGTTATGCCTTAGGTAGCTTGGACATTGTTCAAACATGTTCAAATTGGATGTTCTTCCCACTTTTACACATTACCTCCTTTGCCGTTAGTTTAATTTGTTATCTGAACAATGCCAGAGGCACCTGCTGTAATTAAATAATCCAATGGTGAAACGCTCTGATTTATATGAATGATATGTGCCTTATATGTGTCGTACGTTTTACACTGTGTTTACGTTTCAGAGGTAATTCTGATCCTATACTCTCTACTGAAGCATTTTTATCGTTATTTTCTGTACCTGTGCATCAGGACACACCTTAACCCCCCCCACCACCACCACACACAGACACACAGACACACGCACAGACACACATACAACCGTTCCATACTGGTAATGGATCTCGGGGTTTACATTGCTGTAGTAGGGGAATATACAAAGCGAGAAAGCACTTAAGTAAAATCAATAGCATTCTACTTGACATTAATAGTCCAAGCCCCCATTTGTTACAGCATGATCGATATTTGCCGTAGTTTTTAATGTGTGAGACTAATTCTAAAATTGAACATTCTTTTCAACTAACTAAAGTGTTTTTGCGCTCAAACTTCGACGTTCAATCGATGTCAGACACCAATAAGCTGTGGACGCTCATACAATTGATTGACAGGCAACGGATCCACAGATGATGTAGAATAATACCTTATCAAAATCGTGTAAACACGAGAAAAACATAAGATAAATACATCCAAACACTTGCAATTATGAAAACAAAAAAATTAAATAAAATTAAATGTACACGTATAATTAAACGGAAGAAAGTATTGGAATTGTACATCAAATGAGGGACACACAGACAAAAGATAATTCATAAAATAGAACACAAAGCGATGATTAGAATCTATTTTCAGTCCCATGGATCAACAATAAGATTCTGACGGCGATGCAACACAGGGACGATACACATGAATTCTCCTGAGTTATGGCTAGCCCACTGAAATACCCATAACAATGTTGGCATGACCGTTATACAGGCCAAGGCGGAATATTATCAGGAGATTATTGAACAAAATGCATTTAATAGGCCTTGTGGAAAAAACCTGAAGCATGTGCTACCAAACAAAGAAAAACAGGTGGCTTTATCGTTTATGATCAATGGCAAATTAGAAATATGCCCCTCAAAAAAATGGCCAGCGTTCGATTGACTTTTTTTTTTAAATTGGAAAAAAAAAAATTGGTTGATACTTTCCAGGAAGACAGCTTTTTGCACTTTCAAAACAGCGTTCAATCTGGAAACAAATACATCATACTTCCCCTTGATCCAAATTTTGCAATTTTTGTATTAAGACAATTCAACAGATTGAATACCAATAAAGCCACACGGCTTGGTGGTATTTCCGGAAAATCACTGAAATGTGCAGCTTCAGTCATATATTTACACTTAGCAAAGGTAATGAATTTATCTATTGCTAATGCTATATTCATTCAGGACTGAAAATCTGCAAAAGTGATACCACTATTTAAGTCACTCAGATGTATCCAGTTCTCTCTCTACCCAGCAAGATCCTGGAGAGGCATGTACAAATGCATTTTCTAGTTTCCTGGAAACATGCCATCTGATCACTCAAGATTAATCTGGTTTTCGGCCTAACCATTCATGTGAGACTGCATTATTGACAATGACAGATTAGTGGCTAGATAACATTGACAATGGTAAAAATAAGTGGCCTAATCTATGTGGATTTGAAAAAGGCATTCGAAACGGTGGACCACACATATTTAGTAAAAAATCCTGCTGCCTATGGAGTCTCACGTGCAAGTTGGTACTGGTTTGGTACATATCTATCAAACAGAACCCAGCAAGCCCTTTGGCGTGGTGAAACCTAATTGCGCCAGCAGTTAACAGTAGGAGTCCCCCAGAGTTCCATTCTGTGACCTCTGCTATTTACCTTATACATAAATGATTTGCCCGAATGCCTTCCAGATAACATCCATATGTACGATGACGAAAGCACGATAATGACCTGCAACACAGCACAAAAAGTGGTCGAAACTGGGCTTACAATCAGTTTCAGTCATCTGGCACATTACATGGTTAAGAATAAATTAACCTTACATGTGGGAAAAACCAAAGTTTAGTTAGTAAGCTCCTTCAAAAGAGTGACTAGAAAAACAAAAGGCCAGACTCTAGAACAGGTATGCACAGTCAAGCTGTTAGGAGTGCAAATTGACAGTAAACTAACTTGGCAGGAACACATGGATTCTGTTTGCAAGAAAATTTCACAATATATATGAGTTTTAGCACATGCTTGGTGATATTTAAGACTTCAATGCATCAAAACTGGTTTTTAGCATCATAGTGTTACCTCATATGGGCTTTGCTTGTACAGCATGGGGCAAATGCTCTAATCAAACAAACATTGACCGCATCTGCAAGTTGCAAAAGAGAGCAGCCAGAGTTACTTTAAATGCAAAATTCAGGATATAGACCTTAATCTTTTTTTTTAATATATGCGGTTGATATCATTCCCAGACAGAGTAACATGCAAGCGTTGCCTTTTAATAGTTAAAATATTTAACAACATTGCACCAAATTTATTATGCACATTTCGACCTTTAACATCAGTGCATTCATATACAACAAGGACTGCAACTAAAGGCAATCTATGCCTTGAAAAGGCAAGCACTTGACACAGAACCAGCTCTTTTACATACGATGCTGGCAGACACTGGGAATAAATTGACTAGTGATAGACATAAAACAGCAACCACTGTCAATGCTTTTAAAGTGAAATATGTTTACGAAAACAAAAACTGTTTTGTTTCCGTCAAAAAAACCCCAGTATCTGGATATGTGAAATATTACAACATTCACATATGGGATGAAGGTGGTGAAGTTTTCAATATAAGACACACAAGAATTTGTTGACGTGGTTCTTTCACACCAGCCATCTTGTCAATTAGGGTTTGTGTCTCCTTTCCTTGTTAGTGTGTCGAAGATTTAAAAGAAATCGTGTTCCTCACTAAATTTTGTGTGTTTATGTATAGGTCACGTGTATCCACATAACTTAGTATACAGATGCGTTGGTGTTGTATGGTTTAGAGTTTAAATTGTTGTAAAATAAAAACTATTCGGTAACTAACCTTTTCTGTGTCCAGTTTGAGACATTTGTAAATAGCTACAAAAGAGAATTTATGAGGGCTTTTTTGGTGTTTTGAGTCTTCAGTTTCTTTATTTGATTTGTTGTATTTCGACTTTCATGCTTTGTGTTTTGTTTTTTACCTTGCTGAACTAACTCTCACATAATTTGAAAGTTCATATCATGGAGAGTGAGCTTGAGCCAGTTGATGTCCTGCCAGCTGCAAAAAGAAATCATAAACTAGATTTGTTGCGGCTTATTTGCAGGCTTTATAAGCAGTACAAACAGCATTTCCACATTGGATACCATTTATACACCATGGGGGCTTTCACACAGCTATGTTATACGTGTCCCTAATTGATCAGCATTTTGAAGACTCAGGGTTAAAGGTCATATAGATAGACATTGGGCTGCTGGCCAGAAAGATGTACAACAGATGTGTGAGAGCACACAAGCTTACCATGCAGGCATTTTGGAGAGTGCTCATGGACCACTTCCAGCAACGGCTAGACCAAGAGTGAAAGACTTCTCTGCACAAGCTGCTCCCATATGTGGAGAAAATTACCTTGGGTTTTAAGGAAAAGAAATACTCTGACGTCCAAGCATCAGTAAAAGATATGCGTGGCTGAGATGTACAGTCTTAATGGAGATTTTTTTAAGCTTTTGTGGTATGCAAATCCAGCAATGGAAAACTTAAATCACTCTGCTGTATTTTCAAGCAGCAATTCAGAGATGCTCCCTTCTAGGCACCAAAAGGAAGAAGATACCACAAAGTACCAGGTGTCGGAGATAACGGTATTTAATCCTTTTGGCCGTTATTCCTAGCAGATGGTGGTGGCAATTGCTACCAACCTTCTTGCCCCAGATCACATGAAGGAAGATCTTTCAGATGCAAGTGTGCGCCAAAGAAAACACATCCCGCATGAAATGCTTTCAAAAAGGTTAGTGTTTGGAACATCAATAGGTTCCTACCATGCTATAATGAAATAGCGCCCCAAAAGTTTTCAAATATGTACAGCCTAAAAGTATACACAAAAGCTGGCTGTACGACAGCAATGAAGACAGAGAGGAACATCACAAAGCGTTTGCCCAGTGCAGTTACTACTGGTCACAAGGTCAAGATGTGGTACCTTGTGAAGCATGAAATGGCTCCTGTACTACTTTCAATTGCAAACGCTGATGCTTCTCTCCTTGGGCCTGACGAAGCCCCTCCAGCTCATTCAGTCAGTGATTTCTGTGCACAAACTGGTCCACCACCACCACCTGGTTTGAATACATGTGCAATAATAGATGGAATAAGACCGGTAAATGCACTTCTTAGTAAGCTTGAATATGCAGAGACAGTTCATTACGTGCAAGCACAGAACTCGGGAAGCAAGATCTCAGGGTTCGAGGAACATACACAGATCATAGACCTACCTGATACCATTTTCTGGATGAATGGCCATCTTTCATGTCTGAAGAAAGCTAGCTTGCAGCATTTCTTAGCCGAAGCATTATTGTCTAATTCTAATGTAACCATAACGTATCAAGAATTGATAGTTGCTGGTTGTTTTGACAATGACGAAGTAGGAGATTCTTCCTCTGAGAGGGATATACAGCACTTTGTACTCAAGCTATGAAGACGCTTACACAAAAGTAAGGTTGCATGCAGCTGCAAAAGCAGCTAAGCACGGGCTACATCTTGGCGTTGTTAAAAGCAAGGATGTGGATGTTTTTATTATTCTGCTGGCACGGGAAATGTTCTGGAGGTGTGAATATATGTTGGAACACCAAAACAGCCAAGGTACATACCAGTGCATACATTTATGGATCCCTTTCATTATAGGTTATGCCAAGCCTGCTTGCATATCATTGTATCACCGGTTATGATACTGTAAGCCCTGTGATTGGTATTGGCAAAAAGGCAGCCTGGAAAATGTATCTTGCAAACAAGGACATGCTTACAACATTTGGCACTAGAGAAGATTCACACATGCTTTCCTACTTGAAGTCAGCTGACCAATTTGTGATAAAATTGTACAACCTCAGATCAGATCTAAAATGCTATGACTCTTTGAAAGTTAACATTTTGTAAAGATTCAAAATAGATGACTGGGTGGATGGATAGATAGATAGATAGATAGATAGATAGATAGATAGATAGATAGATAGATAGCTAGCTAGCTAGCTAGCTAGCTAGCTAGCTAGCTAGCTAGATAGATAGATAGATAGATAGATAGATAGATAGATAGATAGATAGATAGATAGATAGATAGAAAGATAGACCTTATGTGTATAGAGTATAAACCCGGTAAGCAGATGCTTATCTTCCTCAGGGCCCTCTTACAAGTGCCACACAATCAACCATTCACGTACGTCAATAAAAATGCCTGGTAGCCCTTTCCAAAAGTTAGTGAAATTATACCACTTTGCCAATAGCTGAGCGTCGTTTGAAAACTCAAGATACGTTTTTATAATTTTCATAGTGTATGTCTTAGGTCAAATGATTGAATATGGTGATTCCACAGAAAGATGCCCAGTCACCTTATCTGAAATTGTAGCATAGTTGTGACCTTTTACAAAGATTGGAGAGCGAAACCTCCTGATCTAGCTCATGGCAGACTGATTAATTGTCTTTCAAATTTATATCCCCAAGTAAGAAGTCCACATTTAAATCTAGGAAGGATAAAAGAATTATAAATAATTTGCTTGATGGAAGAAACATCTTTACCTTATTCATTATGCCAAATGTGTGAGTATTTTTGGATGACCATTCCAAGTTTAATGTTTGTCTATTAGCAGACCAACAAAATTAAATTCATTCACATATTCAACCATTGCAGACTCAATTTGGAGGGCTGATATTAAAGCATCCCTGACTGATGAAAATAATACGTTTTGTATAACATGAGACAATTTATTTAATCTTCACGCAATACTTATTTTGTTAAGTTCTTCGATACAAAAAACTTCACAATTTGCTTCCAACAGATCAACTGTATGTACAGAAACAAAGTGGCAACGTCAGCAAAAGTACTCAAATTTCCAAAAAGTTGAGGCTAATTTTCTATCATTAATATATAAATGAGAAAATGTCGAGGACCTAAAATTGATCCCTAAGGAACTACCACAGGAATCAGGTTTTATTTTATCATAGAGATCAACAGATTATAGTCACGTGGTCTTCAGTTGAATGGTTATGGAGGAGGATCGGCCCAACAAGTCTTTGCTGTTTTGAGCGCATGATATCATGAGTGCTTTGTGCTGGCAAGTATCAGTTTGCTGCATTGTGATCAGAGACTCTGAAGAGCCTGGAATATCCATGCTATAATTTGCAGAAGAGGGGGTTTTTGACTGTGAAGTTTTCTCCTTCCCCTGTTGCTCTTTAAAAAAGAATGGTAACTGAAATACATAGTCTGGACTGATCGTGACCCGGTGTGACACTGTATATTGGACAACAATACAAGTTTGTTACAGACTGGTGGCAAACAGTACCTCTTCACAATAGGCGTTGATTGCATCGCCACCGCCGTTCATGGCCGTGAATTGACTGTATCAGGTACAATGGGGAAATGTATGGGTCCCTCAGATGAGGACAATAGCCCCAACAAGAAAAGTAGAAAATCCGGAGTCTGTTATCGAAAGGATTTGCAACTGTATAAGTCATGTGAAGAAACCAGGTTCGCATCGGGTGACTTGACCCTGGTGAAAGCCCAGGCATCCAATGGAGTAAAAAGTCCACCTGTATTCCCCCACCCCCCCCCCCACCCCCCCCCCCCCCCCACCCCGCAGTGAGGGTGACTCTTGTTCCGGACAGGATCCCAATACTGGCCAAATGAATGTGAATGGAGATTAGTCTGGTTTACGGTCGGGAAATGACTGTCATGACACCAGCGCTACTACTAGTAATGACGATAATGCTGAGAATCTGAATTAATACCATTGCTTCAAGTGTTGCGTCTCACAAGCAGTCTTGACTGAACTGTCAAAACCGTGATCGTTCCATCGATTCAGGTGGTTTTCGCATACCTCCGCAGGTGGCTAGGATTCAAAGACAACGAGAACAAATATGCAACAGGATTATAACCAGTAATGCAACACCTGTACCAAGTTGCTTTAAGGGTGTGCCTGAACCATATAGAGACCTCTTTATAAATAGAGTAGCTCCCAAAACTATGACCAGTGATTTGCGGCAGTACATGGTTCAACAGGGTTTTGAGGTTCGGATCCTGGAGTGTATATCTCTGGAGCAAGCTACATATAAGTCATTTCGCTTATCCGTACCTGCCTGGCAGTTCAAGCGACTGTTCAACGAAGATATATGGCCCACAAATGCTAAGATTCGGAAGTATATATCCCCCAGGTCAAACGCTCACATGAAGGTTGTAGATTAGTTTTCTGTATCCATAATCAATGATGTGTATAAAGTCCATCCTCTTTTTGCTACTTCTTGCTATGTCTACTCTCTCATTAGCTACTTACAATACCCACGGTAACAGTGTAGACAGATGGGAATATGTTGACAAGATCTCGAAGCTTTACAATATCATTCTCTTGCAGGAACACTGGCTATTTGAGAAGGAAATATAGGGTATTTCCAGTGTAGTTGAGGGTGTAAATGTATTTGGTGTGTCAGGTATGAAAGATAATGATATCATTGATGGCAGACCGTATGGCGGTTGTGCCTTTGTTTGGAAGAAAGGTATTAAATCCAAAATATCCCCTATCATGTTTCAGCCGAAAGGAATATGTGGTATTTTGTATGAGTCTAATGATTTGAAATTATGTATTTTAAATGTATATATGCCCCAGGATACACAAACTGTCAATAATGCTTCGAATGAATATGAGGACATACTTCAAGAAATTAGTTATAGATGCCAAGAGTTAAATGTTGATAACATCATTATTGGAGGAGACTTTAACACAGATATTTCTCGCTTAAGAACAGTCCATACCAAGACGTTGCATACATTTAAGGACGAGAAGCTTGTCTTAGCTGTACACCTTGAGAAGAGTGAAGTTGATTATACGTATGAAAGTAAGGTGAACCATGAAAGATCTACGATAGACCATTCCATATTATCAGAAAATTTAAGCGATCTTGTTACTGAATACTTTGTGCGTCATAATGGTGCCAATTTGTCAGATCATGACCCTGTCGTCTTGAAACTAGATATTCCTATAGATTACTGTCTCAATAAGTGATCAAACATCTTTACCAAGACCGCTGTGGCATGAAACAATCGAATCTAATATAGCCGCTTATTGTTCCCTATTAGAAACGAAACTGAAAGAGATCGCAATCCTAAGGCAAGCTATTCACTTCAAGAATTACAGGTGTTCTGAACACTGAGGCGCAATTCAAAAGTTCCACTATGACATTGTTTCAGCGTGCATTGATGCGAGTAAAGACACCGTTCCATATAGTTATGACAAAAAGAGAAAAGTCGGTCCAGGCTGGAATGAGTATGTTCGGAAACACAGAAGGGAAGCAAATTTTTGGCATTGTATCCAGAAAAGTAATAATTCCCCAAGGGTTGGTACACTTGCGAACATTAGGCATACGACGCGAGCAAAATATCATTACGCCTTACGGTTTGTTAAAAAGAACAAGGAAATGTGTGTAGCAAACAAGTTGGCTGATATGATTGTCAATAACAAAACAAGAGATTTTTGGTCTGAAGTTAAGAGAATAAGAAATTGTGGAGGTAGTAAACCAGCCGTGATAGATGGTGAAAGTTACCCAAACGTCATTGGTGCACTTTTTGCGGAGAAATGTAAAGACCTTTATCGCTCGGTACCTTATGACTCTGGTGATCTTGATAAACTGAAAAATGAGCTTAACAAATTGATTGTGTCCTCAAAAGACCAAAACTGCATGGTCAGCTCAATATGTCCTGAGTCAATTGCTAAAGGTATACAGAGATAAAAAGAGGAAAACATGACGGTAACTTGGGCCATTACATAGAACACATAATTAATGGTCCTGCATCCCTTAATTTGTATTTCTCATTTCTTTTTACTTCAATGTTGGTACACGGTGTTGCTCCAGAAGGCTTAACAAAGATCATGCTCCACCCGATTCCCAAAGATAGACGCACTTCTTGCAGGGAGTAGGAAAATTACAGTGGGATTGCACTAAGTAGCATAATTGGGAAATTCTTTGACTGGATAATTTTATTAGAAAAGGGCGAATTTCTGTACTCATCTGACCTGCAGTTTGGATTCAAAGCAGATCTCTCGACGGCTCTGTGCACAGGTACTTTATTTAATGACACTAATGTGAATTTCTTGTTTGTCGATGCATCTAAAGCACTTGATAGAGTTGAAAACGTGAAATTATTTAGGTTATTGTTAAGGAGAGGCATGTCACCGATTGCAATCCGTTTATTTATGCACATGTATACCAATCAAAAAGTCTGTGTTATGTGGGACAGGACAGTCACATAACCTTTTGCATGTCTAAATGGTGTCAAGCAAGGTGGAGTTCTTTCTCCCATTCTATTTGGAATATATATTGCCGAGAAATCGGGATTCGGGTGTCATGTTGGCCATGTTTTTATGGGTGGCTTAGCATATGCTGACGATGTGGTTCTGATTGCTCCTGCGTCTTCTATGAATAAACTACTTGGTATCTGCAGTGATTTTGGGAAGGAGTATAATGTGATATTTAATCCCAAAAAGACAAAATGGGTGACGTTTTCTAACGACAATGTATATAAAACATTATCTTTATATGGTAAGCCAACTGAACGAGTGAACCACTTGAGTCACCTTGGTCGTCTTATCGGTCCAAACTCATTCAACAAATGTCTTCAAGTATGTTGCAATAGGTTTTTTGCAGATGTTAACCTTTTGATGGCTCAGTTTAGAAATTCGTTTGCTTCTACACGTCATCGTTTGTTCCAATTATATTGCATGTCTTTTTATGGCTCCTAAGTTTGGGATTTCTCGGAAACAACAGAGGTGGAAAGAGTATTTATATCTTGGCTTAAGGCTGTCAGATTTTATGGAAACACCGAGGAAAACACACTGAGAATTATTGCCACTTATTTGCAAAGATGTTCCAATAGAAATAAGTATGCATTGTCGTTTCTTCAGATATATACTGAATGTAATTAATAGTCAAAACATGGTAGTTCGTATGTACGGCAAATTGTTATTCCATGGCTCTCGTTCACATGTAGGAAGGTCCATGAACGTCCTACTTCACAAATATAACATCTGAAGAGATCAGCTACTTGGCAATGCTTCAGCTGTATTACATGCAATAAAACCTGCGACGCACAGCTCTGATACAGTGAGAGCCACCGCATCTACAATCCGAGAGCTGTGTGATAGAAGAGACCAGAGACTCACTGCTATTCTAGAGCCTGCAGAGGTAAAAATGTTATTTGAAAACCTATGTACATGTTTATTATTCCTTTTCACTTTTTCTCCCCTCGCCAATCTAGCGTCCTGACCATTGTCAGGAGGAAGATCGTACTCCCGTACTGGTGTGATGGAGATGTGATACAATGATAGTGGACACTGCGTTTTCCTTCCTATATGCTTTCTCCTGTTTGAATTGCTTTATTCTGTAAAAAAGTGTACTCTGAGTGCGAAATAAGGAGATATATATATATATATATATATATATATATATATATATTGCTTTCCGTTAGTCAAGTAACTTTTTAAATAAATCCAAAAAAATGTCGTTGACACCACTATTATATCTTAATTTAAAAAACAAAAAATCATGTGATCCAAAGCATCAAATGTCTGAGATCAATAAAGGTACACTTGGAATCTGTCCTTTACCCCAATCGAAAATATATCAATAAATTCCATTGCAAAAAATACTAAAAAATACCAAAAACACGAGGAAAATAAGAGATATAAATAAATAGCTGCCAATCCAACATAGATCATTGTTGAAAGCAAATGTACTATCATTATGTAAATACAGACACTAACAAGCAGAAAAAATGGACATACAACTTGATAGTCAAGCATTTATTTCCGAAATGCTATGTCAAAAACATTGATATGTATAGGTGAATAAGGTTAAAGAAGTAAACACTTTGGATGACTGTGATGATTTTGAATTTGACAGAGCAATCCGTTCTTGGTGACATGAAATTTAATGATTGTGCAGAAACTAAAGGCAACAAAACATCATATCATATGGGGGTCATATAATATGTATATTAATGTTTAGTCATGACATACGGTTTGCATGATTGATCAAAATAAAAAAATGAGTTATTAGCAGTCTATGATGCGTACTATCTGTCGTGAAACATGAGTAAAAAAATTATTTCAAGATAATGTCATAAGCATGGTGCAATAACATGTTCATAAACAAAGATGATTGATACTTCCCTGAAATGGCAAAATAAATCAAACTTTATAACCAAAACAAGTTTTGGACTTTAAGAATAATGGTATGAATCAATTAAAAGAAGCAATTTAAGCTGTAATAACAAACTGAACATTGCAATTGTCCTGTTCAAAAGATAAGAAACAAAACAAAACAGATAATATGTATAGACATCCTGCCATACCATAACCAACACACAAAGAACAGAAGTTCTGCCATAACATAAACTACAGACAAAGAAGAGAAGTTCTGCCATAACATAAACTAGAGAAAAAGAAGCAAATATTTCTTGACCACTTAATCATTTCACCAGGACCACAGGTCGAAAGAACCCTGTGACCAAGCATGCGCTCATTAAAATGCAAAAGGAAGATTATTTAACATGAAAAAACATTCACAGTTGCAAGTTTCCCAATTTTTAGGCTCTGGTAACCACAAGTTGCAGACCTCATGAGATCACTTACGTCTTTGCATCCTCACTGAAGCAAATTCCTCTATGAAGGTTACAAGCTATTCTATACAAAATCCACCCACTCAAAATAAAAATATACACAGAGGTAAAATACAAGGCTTTGAAAAGAATTGTTACATATGGCTGGTCCATTTTTTATTAAGAAGTTTATTGGTATTTGTCATCATCTGTATGCTATACTTTTTGATGTATACATGAAACTAGTCCAAGAAATTTATAAAAATGGGAAGTTTGACTCTGGTTACCAGGGTATTAAAGTTAACAAGTTGAATGGGGAAAAGACACTCCCTGCGTTGAATGACCTCCGACCTCATTCAGTCTGTAACTGGGCTCGGCTGGGTTGGGCTATGCCGAGACAGCGATTTAGCTTATGGAATTGAACATGCCAAATTTATAGGATATACAAATCATGTCAGCTGATAATATGTTATATAACATCAGTGACCTTACCCTATTTTGTTTGGTCACCAATCCTGTAAAGTTGAAAGAGGTGATTTTGCAATAGTAGGGTGTAACTTGGACACCAATGGCAAAGAGAATTCACATATTTCCTGGTTGAATGTTCCTCTTACAGATATTTTAGAATTTTCTTCTCTCAGACACTGAACGGCTGAGTTCACATTAACGAGAAAAGCCATGAAACTGAGAAACTATTTGTGTGGTATCCTTTGTTGGCATGATAATTTAAACACAGTTGAGTTTGGAAATCCTGTATGGAAAAGTGTTATTTTGCCAGCAATGTGGCATGGGTGGGCAGTTTGGTTGAATTATTCGAAAGAGGGTATTTCCACTTTGAAATCACAACAATAAGCTTTCAATCTTTGGCATAAATTTTGTTCATCGATGCCCGCCACGTTGGCTGCTTCGAACTAGGTTGGTTGCCTATAGATTTAAACCGTTTTCGTGTCAAGTATTTTAATAGAATGAAGTATAATTTTGCAGAAACACGGCTCTGTAAATAAGCATTTAAAAAGTTTATTTCTTACTACCTTGATGGGAAAAGTTGTTCAGAATTACATGACGTGTTGAAAAATGTTGGTTTAGATCTTGCCTCTGCATGTGAAAGTGAGTTTTCTGGCTGGAGCCGTATATAAATCTTAGCATTGACAGTTACAAAATTCCCTTTTTTCTTTCAGGACATAGATCACAGAACGTCACTGTATTGGTACAGGTCGATAAAAAGATCTACATTTGGAGGAGATTCCCTGTTTAATATGAACAATCTTGACGCAACACAATTGAATTTCAAAGCACATACAGGTTGCTTAGACATAAACGAAAATCTGGAACGATGCGTAATATCAGACTAGACTTGTGATTTGTGTAAAAGTAACAAGTAAGATTAGGGTCTTTTTCTATTTCTTTATCCTGCTCTTAATGATGTTGGAAAAGCATGCTATAACCAATTAGAGGCCGAGCTAAGATAGATAGGAGCTGAAAAATTATGCTTTCGTTTTTGTTTGGCATCCGTTTCAAGACAACGTTGTATATTTTTTAGGACGTTTCGGCAAAAAATCGACTTAATCTCGGGGAATTTTACCAAATATCATCGACTATAGTGCACGTTCATAAGATTTTCATATTGAAGGTGAAACCACCAACACCAAACTTGACCTAGATTTTGTATGTATATTTGATCAGTTCTGAAAGTTACATGGGCCTAATTAAAACTAGGAACTGAATCGCATTCAAGGACAAAAAGTTTACATACCACAGAGTTTTGCCCAGAGGATAAAAAAGGTAAATAAAATATCTACCAATTTCAAGGGTAGTTGTCCTGACCCTACAATTTCAGCAAAATAATGAAACTCTCTCATATATCTCTCCAAAATACTCGATAAATTTTTATTGTCAGATATTTCACGTTCAAGTATGAAAATTTGAGGTGTCGAGTCACGCACCAAGTAACCCATGTATAAAATAAATAGACCTTGTATGTTTCCTTTGCGACTTCCTTGAAATCATCAATGAACTCTCAAAGTACAAAATTTTGACAATCGTAATTTCCATCTGTCAATTTTGGTCGGAATACTTATCAAAATGTCACTAAATATATCATGAGGGTTTGGGGGGTTGCAAAACAAAAGGACTGTGCCAGTCACACGACTCCCTTTTGTCAAATAATTGCGCTTCCGGTAGGCCCAACGTTATTCCCGTTCACTCATTCAATATGGCGTCTAGCAAGTGTGCATGTCTGTCCTTATGGTAAAATCCAATCTTGTATATTCTGCGCTACTATTGTTGTGCGGAAAAGACCACCCGGTCAGAATGCAACGGGGAAACAGTCCATGGTAGGGGCTACACTGCAACGTTTAGTGATAATGATAGCCTTCCAGCTGCGTGAGAGACATCCATACTGACATCAACTGATCCAGACGTGGCTGTCATTGCAGGAGCATGGCAGGCAAATTTTCCATGGTGGAACCAGTATTTTAGCACCAAATGTTTTGGCTTGTGGCAGCAGCCATGAAACGTTAACTGATGCAGATGCTTGACCTAGTCTAGAGAGGAAGGCTATCTGCGATGTTGCTTTCCCCTTCTTCAGGATATTTTGCCAGGAGGTAAACCCTCTAATCTTTGAATTGTAGGCCTGATGGAAATCTGGCAAATCATTCAGGATTCTGACCAAATATCATCGGCTGCCGTCCTTGACCTCTGACCCACAGTTCTATTCAAATATAGAAGGGATCTCCCAAATAAGGAAAACAAAATAATACCCAAGCTCTACCAGGCTGATATTGGATTGATACTAGGTTGATACGGATCATCTAGTCCATATTTCCTTGTATTTGGTACTGATACAGCTACAAGTACTGAATAAAATGGTGTACGACACTGTGTAATAGCTCTATGGCTGTCTGCATATGCATTACTGGTAGGGAATCCTCACCTGTCACCCAAGCCCATGACAAGTCACTACACACGGCACTAATGCTACAATGCACCTGATTCAATCAAATTTGAGTGCACAATGTTATACTTTACATTTGCTTTGACGATTGTGCATTTAGTGGATACAAAACGAAAGTTGCTGTATTTTAATTTATGCTAATTAGGAGCAACTCAAAAGTTAGATCTTCAAGGTTTTTTTATTTCAGTGACAGTGGAGCTGGCCTGATGCTAATATGTTTGCTAGAGTTGTCATAGCTCTTGTATTAACAAGATCAGTCAAACTTTGTTACTGAATTTTGGCCACCGTTATCTCAATTTTAATTGCACGGTTGTTGAAATTGCCTGTTGATGGCTTATTTGATTTCCTATACTAGAAATATATTCTTAGCAGGAATCCCATTCAGAATGGGGTCAGAAAACAGAACATTTTCTACTACAACCCCCAATGCTATTTCATCTTGTGCTCTTGTCTCTCTATTATAATTGCATTTGCAATACAGATATGAAGGAAATATTTGGAGCACTGCAAAATATTCATATTTTGCAGGCAGATATGCTGTCAAGGAAATCATCTTTTCTAGTTACAAAATGGTTTTTCTAGATAGGTCTAGAACATGACCTTGTTTTGGTTTTACATCCAGGACTTTTGTTTCTTTGGAATAGAAACAAAA
>OZ026630.1:13675338-13745338 GCA_964020975.1 Hermodice carunculata
AAAACTTACATAAAATTTCTCTAAGCGATCAAATAGGCCACAAAAGCACCCCAGACACACTCTTGTTATATGGGCCAATGCTGCGAATAAACTTTCTGAAATTGTTTAAAAATGTTTTTTAAAAAAGACAATATTCCCCACATTTGCCTATGTCCAGCAAAGAAATCAAGTATAAAATAATGTAAGGAACAACCAGACTCCTACATAAAGAAGAATATAGAGGCAGAGGTATGCATACATTGGCGTGGTGATCACTTAGAGAGCACAACCCTAATATACCCTGCCCCCTCCCCCCCCCCCCGCCCGCGCCACCATAATAATCGTATGTTTCACTTGCATATACACAATAACAAGTTGCGATCTGCAATAACACTCTAAACCAGAGTTTGTGTGAACAGGAGTGATCCTATCACGAGACAAGTTTGTGGAAACACTGACCAAAGGCGAAGAATGTGACTTTTCAGCATATATATATATATATATATATTAGCTTATTGTCAATATAGTGTTAGATTTTATTTCTGTGCTTAGATCGTTTTGATTGCAGAGAGGACAAAAGCTTGTCATAGCATTTTGGTTCCGAATTCAGTTGTAGCATGTCCCGACAGTTTTTTTTTGGGGGGGGGGGGGGTTGTTTGTTTGGTTTTTGTCTTGTTGTTGTTGTTTTTTTGTTTTTTTTTTGTTTTGTTTTATTTTGTTTGTTTGTTTGTTTTTGTTTTTGTTTTGTTTTTTGTAATTTTTCTTTAGGGGGGGGGGCTCTTTTTTTGGACCGCACGGAAGATATGGCTGTCAACCATTGGACTACCTGGGCTAGGTATTCAGACACCTCATTGGGTACTAGGTGTGCAGCAGAATGTAACATTTTAACAATTGTTCGCCTGGTAGCCAGAGAAGCTCTAAAACCAGCCTGTAACTATATTTGTATGGCACATTGTTGCAGAGTAAATCATCATGTCTGATATTAGTTATTTTGTAACAAGTTAGATACGGTTTGCTCATAGCTATCAAATAGGACATACTCAAATGCTGATCTGATCATTGAGATGTCAATTATGAAGGGGCTTTAAACAAGCTTATATTTAAATCAACATACGAGATCAACTCTTTTGCTTGCTTTATCAGCGATACGCGTTATGTGTTCTCGCGATGATACTTCAGAGCTGAGGGGGATTCCAAGATGAAAATAGCTGGTGCCTTCGGTCATTTTAACATCGTTCGTGTGTTCGAAAGAAATTATTATTGCCAAATATCTTAAACCGTTAAAGGATATAATTCATGTAAGGCGTCCCCCCCCCCCCCCCCCCGGCTTACTGCAGTGAGTTTTGTGTCCAGCCTTCTACTAAATTCGGCTGGATTTCGGATTATTCTAAAATTCTTATATTCATATATACTCTATATCCGCTCATGACACTAACCCTAACGACTTTTGTACAATAACCTTGAGCACGTGTGCTTTAAGATATTGTAGATGGAAATTAGAGAAGAGATAATTATTACACCATTTACATGTTCAAAGAGAAGTGTCAGTTGGTGTGCGATGCTATAATATACGTTTTTTGAATGTAAATGAATATAACGGGATTATTTAAGTTTAATATGAGTTCTTATGTCACTCATCAATTCAGTGTACCTTCACTTCCTAAGAAAATGTTGGAACATATTTTTATGAATTAGCTGTCAATATCAACAAATGTTATATACATCAAGACACTTAATTGTCAAATATTGAAATCTATATTAACAATTACGTGACACTGCTCAGTTTGGCAAATTTTCACCCTGCACTGCCAAACTAGAGCTTCTTGAAAATATACGGTGAACCGTCATTAGTAAAATTGCCTTGTGGCTTGTCACAAAACAGACATAGCAGTGTGACGATTTGAAGAAATTAGTATTGCCAAATATCTTAAACCGTTAAAGGATATAATTCATGAGCGAAACAATGGTCCATTGTTGGTGTCTTACGATTTATTAGTGTCAACAACAACATCAAAAATTTTGGTACATAATGTACGGCACATATATCAATGCATTGAAAATATACAGAGCCAGTTTATTACTAGATGAAACGTTTAATCATTTCAGGTCGAACAGTAGAATCCTGGGACATTACTGTAATGGTTCAAATATGTCTTCTCAATTACCTAATTTTTTCACATGCACATATCTAAAGACATGTGGATGCTGCATTGCTGTGGCGGTGTCGCAATAATAATCAGCACTTGTGTATATAGGGAGTTTTTTAAGTCTATATTTCTGAAAAATTGAAACTGAAACTCCTGGTGACCTCCATCTGTCATCCTCTATTTACCCATGCCCAAGTGCATCGTCTTGCGAATTACTTTTGGACCATTCCACAAGCCTCTGTGAAAAAAAATGATAAAAATATGTCACATGGAAGTACAGCAAACAGACGACACAGACTGTAGAGTACCTCAATCTTTTAACAAGCAGTCGTCAGTATTGACCGCTGAACAGTCAATGATTCATCTTTTTTTCTTTTACATGGTTTGCAAATTAATCGTCAGTATGATTCTGATTTCAAAGCTTGCATAACGGCAAAACATAGGTCTAGTAGTTCTACGACTGCTGCAAAATATCACATAATTATCAATCGACTGTCACAGTGACAAAGCCAGTCGGGTGTTGTTATAAAGTATTACATTATAACAAAACATTAGTGCATTAAACCATTGTGATTGAATTGATGGAAAACAAAATGATGATGATGTAATAATAATAATAATAATAATAATAATAATAATAATAATAATAATAATAATAATAATAATAATAATAATAATAATAATAATAATAATAATAATAATAATAATAATAATAATAATCCACCAATAGTAAATACCAACTCGGTTATGCAAGTGAGTTATAATCATACCTAGCCATAAGATTCCAGTATATCAAAGGCATGCCTTCTGCTTTGACATGGTACATGATCCGAGATTCTCTCCCTTGGTCGAAAGGAAAGGTTTCCAGTGGTTCGCCATCGTAGTCAAATTCAGCTAGAATACATTTGTTGGTACTTGTAACCAGCGGGCACGACGTGTAGCCATTATACTAAAATAAAACCATACATTTTAATTCTTTCAGTGCTTCTTTCGACAAAAGTCTATTATGTTCTAAATTTATTTTACGATACAACGTCCATATTTTTTGCAAACAGACCTTTCATTCCGCTAAATTGGGGTTCAATGGCGAGCTAATTTGGTTTGGGCAGTGCAGAAATTCACCAGCTTGGTTCTCTGCAATACGTGAAATAGTCTATGATTCGTTTTATCTAACATTGAAACTGGTCCATTTTAATGTGTGTTTTTAAGTTTTGATATCTTTAACACTTTTTCTTTTTGGACAGGCGATGTTTCAAGAAATCTCGAGCTCAGGGCGAACCAGCAACTTTATATTGAAACGTTTCATCAAGTCATGAACCATAAAGGAAAACGAGACATACCTTCAACGCAAGCGTTGACAGAAGGGTCCGCCATTTGCTCAAATTAGGTCATGGTGACATCAAAATATAATCAGTTCATCTTGCCAGGTAAGGTAAGCATATTGCCAAATTTGAGCAAAATACATGGAGGCATTCTGTAGATACCCCGCTAACGAGAATGTGCACATCCGGACAGATGGACGAAAAACCCGAAAGGGCACCCCCCCCCCCCCCTTGGGCGGACCCCTATTTTTTATTATTTTTTTATTTATTTACGAAACTACCCCTTTTACACGGGGGCACCACAAACCAGGGGTAAAATTGTGGTGCGTTCACATAAACATACATAGTCATTTAAAACATCAAATAATATATATGTACAGGAGTAAAAATATAGTCACACTTTCGCCCTGCCCCCCGGGGCGGTGTGAGCGCTGACATTACCGTCCCGGATCACAACCCACATCCAGCGAAAAAAAAAGAAAAAAGAGACGACAAACGGGACGAGGGAGCGATCCGGAAAAATGCAGCCAACACACACACCTCCCCGTGGGAGACTACTTTAGGGCAATATAAATGAGAAAATGAAACTAAAAGTATGTGATACTAGTTAAGTCCCGTCCACCAAGGCCTTACGGGTAAGCCAAGCTTCTTTTAAAAATCGTTTGCATACACCATCAAAAATAATCCCAATTTGGTCGCCATGAATATTAGCTGAGTTACCCAGAAGAAAGCACAATTTACTGTTGACGGAAGCGCCCATGAACTGCTCCCACACGTGATTAATACAAAATGAAAACAATCATCTGGTAGACTGTTCACAGACATGAAATTGTTACCAACCTTTCCAGGCATCGCCTTGCCGTTAATGTAAGCCAACAGGTTTTTAGACAGAAGACCCATCTGTGTAGCTGATAAAAATAAACGACAAATCAGAACGCGACTTTTGTCTCTAGCAACACACGAACATGTCTAAGTTGAAGATCAGATTTTAGTCTAACATTACATTAACATGTCTAAAGTGAAGATTAATCGGATTTCGATGTCTTGTCTAAAATGATGATCAGATTTCAATGTCTGAATTCACATGTATGGGTCTAAAATATAGATCAGTGTCTGACTTTACAGGTACAAATATGAAATGAGCATCTTATTTCAATCTGTGACGTTACGCGTATAGATCTAACATGATGAGAAGTTTAGTATTTGCTTCATGTTGCAAAGACGAAATCGGCGTTCCTGACATGCGCAGTGGTAGTTTGGCAAGTGTGCCAAAACGCAGATGCTTTAGTTTTGGATAATTTTGTTCATTTTTGAGATTTTGGGCACTTTTGTTGACACATAGACTGCCTGTCAGTTTCCCAAATTTGGTAGTTCTAGTCCCAATACAACCTGAAGAAAGTAAGAGAATATTTGAAATGCTAACATGGTAATCAATGGACTGTGTTTACCTTTGAATTTTGATTACAGACAAAAGGTATTTGCACCAAAAATGTCCAGCCCGTGTTGCTATTTCTGTAAAACTAATCATCAGATTTTGTTCAAATAAAACTGATTTACCCTAAAGATTCTTTAAAGCAAAACTGTATCAGGAATTTTCTGAGAAATGAACAGGTCCTTCTAAACGTGTCAAAAATGAAGAGTCAACCAAGTTTATCAATTTTGTTAAAATCAGTTATTTTGCAATTTTTGTATCATCATTGTAAAAAAAACAGATGTAGTTGTGGACAAGCAGTGATACCTTTTTTAGATACATGTATTGAGACCATACCAGCACAAATTTGACCATTTTCCTCTGCATATTTTTCGAGAAAATTTCCAAAATTTCGCAAAAACACATTTTACCCAAAACGCTGGTGTTTATACAACTTTGAATGTAGAGTTCGATCTTAAGTGCAGACGAACTCTGCAAAGCCTTGTGGTCAATGGACTATATAGGTTTATCATGTAGAAATGCATATTTCTGTGATGTTTTGCCCAGAGGTGAATTCACTTTGCAATGTTGGATATGACCTCAACAAAGAAGAAGAAGAAGAAGAAGAAGAAGAAGAAGAAGAAGAAGAAGAAGAAGAAGAAGAAGAAGAAGAAGAAGAAGAAGAAGAAGAAGAAGAAGAAGAAGAAGAAGAAGAAGAAGAAGAAGAAGAAGAAGAAGAAGAAGAAGAAGAAGAAGAAGAAGAAGAAGAAGAAGAAGAAGAAGAAGAAGAAGAAGAAGAAGAAGAAGAAGAAGAATTTGGCGCGCCCAGCTCGCATTCAGGGAAGTTGCATATCAGTCGTCTTCTTACGAAAACCAGGATATTCATACCTACGCCAGCAGCCGTCCTAGATGTAGGGAGGTTGGTGCAGTCACCTGCTGCAAATATGTTGGGATACCTTGTGTGCTGCAAGTTTTCCTTGTCCACAGATACCCAACCAGCATCATCTGTCAATTTAGGATGCTTTTTCATAACCGTCACCGGTCCCATAGGTGGCGCTACGTGTAGCATTTCATACTGTAAGGACAATTGGCTGCCAAATTATCATTGTTGGACCTCTTAAGACTGTTCCTCAAAGTTAAACTGGCAAGTGACTGTCTAAGTTCGAGTACAGGACGCGTTTTCACGTTCGTCTGATCAATGTTTAAATAAGGTAGGAGCAACATGCGAAGTACGTGCTTACTGAAATGTCTGTTGCTACGTTGGCAACTTGATAACAAAATGGATTATCTAGAATAAAAAATGAATCAAACCAGAGCATTCACCCCCGACAGACTGAGTACCCCCTGACCGTCCATACACTTCGTCACTGCATTAAGTGACCACCTGCAGGGCAGGTCTGACAAAGTTAATGTACCAACTTTGCAAGAAACCCATGCAAAGTGAACATGCGCCCGTGATTTTGGTCCACAGACGAACGAACATAATGCAGGCAACAAAATCGCATTTCAATAAAAGATATCTAGTCGCGTCTAAAACTTTTACCTTCGTACACATCTACACATTGTGTGTGGTTACAAACCTAACAGCGTTTCGGTAGTTACTGCACTAAGTTTTAAAGAAATCAGTGCCAAAGTGTAGGAAGAGTTGTGCACACAATACTGTGTCAACAAAATATTAATTTTAATGGGAAAAGTTTAAAAGTAAATAGAAGCAGATGATATTATTTTCATCCCGGCAGCTTTGGCCTAAACTGAGGAGAATGGGCCATATCAGTCAACATACTTTGTAAGTTTCTGTCTCTCCTTTTTCAGAATCAACCAGCTCAAATACGGCTTCCCTGGTGTCTCGCTTCACTTCTATTAAATTCCTTCGCAGGTTGACCGTCATACCTCTGAAAAATAGCACGCTAGTCTCTTTTATCTTAGTTATTGTTATAAATTTTATCGAAAATCTTAAACTCAACATAAAAGCAGGGTAAAACATAATTTTACATTTAAAGTTTGCATGCAAAAAGTGGTATTTGAAATTTTAATATTTTGGCCGGCAATGTAAGTTCCTCAGTTTTCTAGACACTTTGCATTGCAAGGAACAAGCTCTACATTTGGATTCTTCCCATTTTTACAAGAACAAAAAGTAACGTGCTGCTAGTATGTTATGTGTGCTTTTTTTTCATTTTTGAAACGGGCTTCATTACAACATTGTGTTACAACAGTTGACTTATTCTGCAATTTTTATTTATATTATGGTAAAAGTAGCAATTTTGAAGCACGATGAACATATAAATTTCCCTGTTATTTACAATGGTTCTCAAAGTTGTAGTAGCTGAATCCATGTTTATTTTCAAAACAATGTGGTATATGTAGATTTCAGATACATTTATTTTTTTAAACATGACAACTGGTTTCAAGGAAATGTCGATTTCCTTCTATGAGCAGTGTAAAGATGCACCAAACCATTAAAAATATAGTTTGTTCAAAAAGGTCTTTCCACAATCGTATAAGCAGCTCAAGACTGCTCTGCAAACACTGTAAAAATTCCAATGTAGACTACATCACGGATGAATCTGTAGCTGCATGTAGGTTTCCCTACTTTCTGCCACGAACGGTAGTTACAACGGTACCGTACCGTTTTTAACTTGAACGCATAAGATACAATATGTGTGTGTGTGTGTGTGTGTATTTATACTGATATACATTCCCCAACAAAAGAGTTGTCAGAAAAGCACACCATATTTTTTCAGAAAAAGTTTCAAGCATACACTTTTTTTATTTTGACATGCAAATGGATTTATCTTCTTTATAAACATCATGCAGCTCGGATGCTATAAATTGAAAAAGCTGATCTTAACTGCTATCAAATTGCTTAAGATTACTTTTATAGCGTCGGTGCTTGTTTTGCATCTTTCAGCTTGCTCCCCTTTCATGTTCGTGGTGAAGAATAAAACTACTTTCATGCATGTTAAGAATTGATTTATATTTCTTCCTTCCTTGAAGCTTATTTTGCATTCTGAGTGGTTGCACATGACAAATGACATAACTATATCTTTGAAACAATCTTTCTTTGGGTGGCCGTGGCATCAGACGCAACTGTTAATCAAAGGTTCAAATTCTATCCAATAAAGCCAAAATCAAATGTTAGTTCTTTTCAGTCATACATTAGGAAATGTGCAACATTCATCAGATATCCGATCCAGAGGTCGTGTTTAGGTGTATCAGAAATTGGTGAGAAATAGCATCCAAGATCTGACATGGACATCATGTTAAGTTTTGTGTCTGATTTGTGAAAAAATTATAAAGTGACGAGGCAAATAAAGGCTCTTAATCTGAATTTAAGAAATAAATGGAAAATGTTTGTACCCCAGTTACTTGCCCACCATGCTACTGCACGGTATTGTGGATAGTCTATTCATGTTCTATTAAAGTGCGATATTCACTGACTGATTGTTCTGTGACGATAACCGATAATGGTATTTTTTTGTTTCTTTGTCATAAACACTTTCTTCTAACCCTGTTCTCATGCTTGTTCGTGTTTCGATATAGTTCACTCACACTTACTCGTGTTTACTAACCTAGATTCAACAACTTTCCATAAGAGCGCTGCATACTTCGGAATACCAAAAATAACTCCTATGGCTGAATTGTACATCATATTAGCTTTATCTCTCTTGCCAACCTGAAACAAATACCAACAACTCATTTTGCTTTACACCATAATCATTATCAGCAGCAGCAGCAGCAGCAGCAGCAGCAGCAGCAGCAGCAGCAGCAGCAGCAGCATCATAACTGTCGCTGTTGCACTCTTATCATGATGTCCTTAGTCACGCAAACAATAATTTTGTATTGAAAAGACTTAAATTCATAGTTCAGAACGTACTAACATTTAAGAAAACGTGAGGTTTTAGTCAAATCTTGAAGCGATCGGAGAGATTTCTATCACGATGTCATAGCGCATAGTCCCTTCCTGTAGTAGCTCTTTCAGTGCAAGCTTTGAGACTAATGAACAATTTTCCTTAAATGATTTTGGGTATAAATGAATAAGCGAGGAGGAAAAATTGTGGTCTGAAAGTCTTCTTTTCTCATGAAACAAACATACTGTCACGTGAGTGAAAGATCTTTTTACGAGGACTTTAAATGTGGAATCATTACGATTCAGAGTAGCGCAACTTTTGTCGTGATTAGCAATAGGATGGTTAACCATGTAACACTTGCGTTCACCTGGTTTAAGTTGGAAATATTTACGTCACCTTTTTAATGACTTTCCTTGTGAATTTCATATTTTCCAAACCGTAAAAAATGGACATTACATTACATGATCTGTCACCCTGCTTCCAGTCATGCATTGTTGTTAGGAATACGGCGTTTCATTTTCAGATTATGACTTTGATAACTTGACTGTTGAACAGACTAAATTCCATCTGTGTAAAAGAACCATGCATTCTGCCTGGTATGCACTTAAGGAAAGGTCACAGTTTTCCTATGTAGTTAAATTAAAAACTTAAAAGACACAATTTGGCTAATACAGGGAAGAACGCAAATATTTACCGACGTTCGTTCACTTGTAAAGTTGGCATTGGTTTAGCAGATAGCAGTCGATGTTGTCATCTCACAATGACAGCCAGACAAAAATTGATAAAGCTTACGAGGAACAAATTATTTGAAAATTTTGAAGTAATACGACATATAGGTAATATAAATGACGTTATTACTTTTAACATTGTATGCTAAGGCTTTTTAAACAAGACAGTGGAATGGGTAGTATGTGGTCTTACCTTTCTGAAGTAGTCTTCAATTATATACATGATTTTCTGTGGTCCCCCTGGGCACTTGACTGGGGTGTTTGGATAAGTGAAGATTGCGTTGCCTTCCTTGAAAGCCTTGGCGGCAGGGTGTGTTTTTACCACATATTTTGAGTGCCAGTTGCTGCATACCTGTGGGTCATTGTCTATCGCATCTTGCAGTCCTTTGACCTCACAAATGTAATGACAATAACATCTTTTGTTAAAGGGATGTTTCTTTCATTTTTTTTTTTTCATCTAGTGCCGTACTTTTTAAGGACAGGTAAGACGCCAAAAATAAATCCCACTTTAGTCAATCCTAGCTCAAAATGTATTTGCTTTAGAATAACACATCATATATGTGTGTACTCGTCATACTCCAAAGAATTTATATGTTCCGTATTTGGGTGCTGTGATGTTAATTGTTGAATAAACAATTGAAAGTTGACCGCAAAGCATCCACCCCATAAATGTCGATATAAGTCACTAATTATTTGTGATAAAATCATAATTACACTTGGATCTTAATCCTGACATATTGGCAACAAAAAACGATCCAGCGATATTTTATATTTGGTTTCGTTTTTCTGTTATCTATCCTCAAAGTTTGACGTTTAAATTTTCCCTTTGATTTTCAAGATGTTCATTTTCTTCATTTCATAGAAAAAGAACGAAGCAAAATTTAGAAAATCGCTGAATCGTTTTTGCAGTTCAGACATTAAAGAATCAAAAGCCGTTAACCGGATTAAATTTCGCCCAGTCGTTTTCTTGGAATAACCATTCTTAGGTGGGGCTCTCGTCCAATTATCCTTTCTGAGAAAACAAGCTTCAAAGGCCTTTGATGTTGATCATTTGCCTCTGAAACAATACCATTTGCTCAAGTTGAGTTGATATTTGTACGAAACGTCGCAAACATCGTCCCTGAACATTTGGGGAGGTTGTCAATCAATTCTTGGCCAATCACATGAATAAAAGAGCCTGTGAAGTACGGAAAACATTATTCAGCGATCTGTCAAACGGCGATAGCGACAGTCTGGTTTCAAAGTGTGACGTCATGGAGGCGGCCCTTCCGGCCCCGTGACCTCTAGCCTGGCAACGAAAGTTGTGTTGCCTTGCCTTGCTTCGGCGGGGCGGCCTGCGGCCGCTCGTGTTCAGTGCACAGATGGCGGGTTTGGTCTTCCGCCCCCTACCTCTTCACCCCGTTTTTAGGGATTGTGTTTTATTGTATATACTCGTCTCGTATCTGTATACTTTATGTAGTTAGCTTGTTAGACTTGTCTTTACACTTTACTTGGTTAGCTTGTCATTATTTTGTAGTTATTTTCTCAATGAGTTTCATTTCTCTTTCCAACCTGAGCTTTGTAACGCTAGTTTGTGTGTTTTCTCTTGTGTTCACGTTTATGCTTATTTCAATGTGTTTATTTGTACTTTTATTTCCTCATCCCTGGGTTCCGATAAAGTATTATTATGTGCGTGGGTATCGTTGATCAGGGTGTAATTTTTTTCGCCCGCCTGTCTTTGGTTTGAAGGACCACTGGGGTAATCCATCGCGGCACGGCCTTTGAAGTTTGAAGCAATGAAGGGACATCGTCAGACGATTCCCGCTCCTCTTGAACATTTAAAGTCTCCCTTCATTAGAACGCAAAAGAAGCAAGATAAATATAAAGTAAACCACTAAGGCTATGATATGTTACCATGTTTGCATCTTTGCCCTGCCCACAAACATACTTTCGGCATGCTGCCTTATTTCGCATTGCCGCCCTGACACCACTGTCTTTGTGCCATGGGCCGTTGCTACCTGCAGCCACGTGACAGGCTGTTAAGTATGATTGACGGGTGGCATTGTTCCGTTTGGCGGCTGAAAACGAAAAGAATGACACATGGACGTTCCGATGTCCACATGCCTGTGTGGTTTTTGGCGTTTTTCTTATATTTCTACTTTAGTTAAAAGCTCGAAACTTTGACAACTAATAGAAAGGACATTCATCTTGTAAAAACCGTTAAAATTTTAAAATCGGCCATGCAAAGGTTTTTGGTGTCTGAAGTGTCCTTAAGGTAAAAACATATTGCTTATCTAGTGGGCCATTTCAACGTTACAATTAAATAAGGGGAGATTATACTGTGATTCGCTATGGTTTGTCCGTGGGCAATCGCCCTACTCCTGTATGTGGTCAAAGCTTTGTTGGATTGTACAAACGTGTTTCCCATCAACAGTACTGGTTTGGTTATATGGGCTATGCTCATTATGGGATAAACCCTGCATGAGTTTAAGGCCTCGTGTTCTGTATGGTTTCCGTGGTGTGTTCGGTCTTTGTGGGTTCCCTAGTTTAATAAAGCCACATGGGTTCTACCATGTGACAAGTCTAAGACTATAAGACGTCTGAATTTGTAGTGTATTTCGCTTGCATGCATTCCATAGTGTGATAAGGCTGTGTGGGCTCAATCGTGTGACATATTTCATAGGTTCTGCAGTGTGACTAATCTTTACTGGTTCTACAGTGTGTTCAACTTCCACACGTTTATGGTGTCGTAACGCTGATGACGTCCTGCAGGATGGTAATTCTGCATAGGTTCAACCTCAGCATAAGGTTGCATGGACCCCATAGTGTGATGAGTTTCACAATGTGCTTTAACCGGTCTATGTCCTATGGTCGGATAAGCCGACATCAGTTTACAGCCTAAGTCTAACAGGTGCCACGCAATGATATGTGTAAATGTTTGTTAAATAATGTGATCAAGTTAGATGGGAGCTACGCTGTGACAGATCTGTATGGGATCTGTAGTGTCGGTCTATAGGTCGCATAGTCTAGGTGCTACAGCGTGATAGGTATGTATATTAAGTCTCTACATGTAGGTTCCACACTTCGGGAAATGTGTACGGGTTCCACAGTGTGTCAGCTCTTAGCAGGACGGGAACCAGGGCAAGATTCCACATAAACCCACACCTATCATGTTCACTATCAAGATGCTATTGATTTTTAGTAGGCAAAGACTTAAATGTACATTTATGGCATGTATTGTGTGACGCTGTTTAACTCTGACACGTAATTGAAATATGTCACTCACTGCGTCATAGTTGGTCTGTAGCCCCATAGTTATTATCATGAATTCATACTTGATCTGAAAATATGAAAAACGAAACTATATAACACTTGTTCTTCTTTATTTCATCAATAACGCCATGTTGGTAAGAAAGTCAAATATGGCGCACAAATGTTATGATTGATCTTATGTCTAATATATTAAGGGTCAGTCCCCTCTTGTTTGACATTCTTTGGGAAGTGAAAAAGACTTAGGTGTGTCTAAGCGTAATTATTGTCTTTCATGCAACAATTTTACTCATTATACTTTGCAGGATTTTGTTGAATATCGTCTCAAATATTAAAATATAAAAATGATATCCAGTCATCTGCCTCACGACTTTCAAACATTGAAGCATGTGAGCGTCTTACCGCGACAGAAATACCCTTAACATGTTATATAGGAGATACAAATAAAAGCTTTTTTTTTCAGTTTTCAATTTTGTGGTAATTGTGGTCTGTTTAAAGATAAACCCAAATGATTAAAATTCAAGTTAATTTGGGCAATTTTGCCACCAACTGCTCTGACTTTTAACATCTACACATCACGCGCATTTTAAAGAAATGTTTTATTTCTCTTTACGATAAATTCGCAAAGTAAATTGGCATTTACAACTCCACATTTCACAAATTTACTCAATTCCATATATCAAAATAGCATTTTTAATTGTTTTGAACCACACGTCATTACTTACGCAAAATACATGGTTGGGTTCACATTGAAGTTCGACAGCATGCAACATGTTTATCTGACCTGAACATTGGTTTGGACGGGGCGGGTCAGTAGCTCAGCTTGCGGGCTTATATTTAAGATTAAATTATACTGACGTACTGCTTGGCTGCACGCGTAGCACGTACGAATCTTCATGACCTTTTTCTTTCTTGTGTTTTTGCATTTTCTCTGCTTTTGATTTGGTAGAAATAAATTATTTCACAATTGTGATGTTTCATATTTATATAATTCTCTAAGTATTCAGGGATATATATTGCTGACCCATAAAATTTTAAATGTGCACTTAAAGTTGTTCCATGAACATTTGCTACGGGAATTCCCTCTGTCTGTATCAACGAGAACAAGTTATGTTTGAACGAATAGCAAAGCTTTAATAATATTCTAATCAATGTTCGCACCTGTCTTCCCTCTGCAGTGGTCACAGAGTTGTTATCAGGATCAAATTCCGCCACGCTGTCTTGTACCCATGTAGCATACTTAGGTAATATATCCTTTGTTGGCCTCCCAGACCCTTCTAGAGTTTTTAAACCTCCTCCCACCAGGGTCCATAGTGGCTGATAGTAGTGGGTCTGAAGTATATAATAGTAACAGTGAAAACACCAACCCGTGCGATTTCTTTATAACTTCTATCTGAAAGTTTCACATCGTGGCTCTGCTTCCTGTGAGCTAAAGTCTTTAATGTCTAGCATCAAATAGCAAAATGTTTTATAGTATAGTATTCATCAGTCACATTCATCACTTTTCATGTTTTCAGACAATGAAAAACCTGTAAACCGAGTCTTAATCTTTGCTACTCAGTTTCGACATAATTTGGACATAACCCTGATTTGCCAAATATACTCTGGGGTAAAAAGAAAGAGGCCACCCGAGTCTCCTGGCAACCTCACGCTGGGCAAGTGCAGCCTCCAACATGCGGATGATTTTGCCGCTGTCGAATTCAGAGATCAATCCTGTCCATGTTACATTACATTCTATGCGAGATCCACAAATCGTCTATATTACACGACATTCTATATGCCATCCATATCTTTATACAAACTGTTATTTAGAGCAGCCTAGGTTAAACCATTAGGGGTGGCCTCTTTTTTCCAGGAGTAAATAATAACGGAACCGCTTAAATTGGCAGCAAGGCAGGATTGTCACTCTAAAGCGCGCATCTTGAGAGCTCATTTGGTGTTATGTGAGCTTATTGTTGTGATGTTAACTTATTGTTGTGATGTAAGCTTAGGGGACTGTCCATGACATGCAAAAAGCTGCAAACACCCCAGCAAAATCAATATTTCACTGTACTGAGACATCAATTCCCCCAACATACATTCCAGTGAATCGTGCTCATGAACGTCAAGCCAGACATCTGACTTTTGGTACTTTAGTTGTCAAATCTTCTCAAAAACTTATCAAAATGAACCCAAGTTTGTCTGCGTCTGACGGCTTTGAAAAGTATCATTGAGTGAAAACTTTCAATATTATGTCCGTTGACGTTCACGTAAACAAAGTACAGCTGTATTTCAAAGTTACGAATGTCTTATTCCAGAAATCTGCATGTCATGAAATCTGTGCCAGTTTGTCCATGATTTAAAATATATATACAATTATATTTTATGAGCCCTGTTATTATATCCCCAGATATGGGGAAACTGAAAGTACATCAAGATAAGCAGTATACATACACGACTGAGCTGAACTCAGTTGCAGTTCTAATCATACCGTGTTGTTTGATGCGTCATAAAATGTTTACACACATACACACACACACACACACACACACACACACGCGCGCGCGCGCGCGCGTAATCCGAGATATGGGTAAAATTAAGTGTATCTAAATAAACAATATACATAATTAAGATTAATACAGTTGCAGCTCATAGCATACAAGAATTTTGTTTGCTGTGTCCGTTGGATTCGATTTTCGCTCATTTCAATTAAAAACTTTCGTTTTCGTTTTATAAAACATGCAAAAAAAAAAAAAAAGACAGACAGTGAGAAAGAAAGAAAGAAAGAACAACTAGAAAAGAAGATTTGCTTCACAGCAAATCTTTTTGGGTTCCTTCAAAATGAGAACAGTTTGAAATGCTACACTTTGCCATTGTTCAACAAAATCTACATTTCGTGTATTAGCCAAATTCTTATACATTAAAATGCTACAACTTTGGTGCTTGGTTCATTGGATGTCACAAACTTATAAAGCAAAGTTTGAATGAAACTACTATCTATAAGTTTTGAAGCTGTTCAACATTTTTTTTTTGTAAATTTGCCTAATTTACATAAATTGAAAGCCTACAACTTTGGGTTATGGTTCATTGGATGGAGAAGGTGGGGGGGGGGGCTATGCCACAAAACCCATAAATTGAATTAGGAATGGCACCCCTATCTAAAATAGTTTGAAGTTGTTCAAGATTTACATTTTGCATATTCACCTAATTTGTATAAATTAAAATCCTGCAACTTTGGTCCTGGTTCATTGGATCCAGCTTTGCCACAGACCTGTAAATGGAAGTTGGAATGGCATCTCTATGTATAATAGTTTTGGAGGTGTTCAACTTTTAAATTTTCCAATGCTCCTTATTAAGATAGTTTGAAATTCTACAAAATCTAGGTTTAGTGGGCGCCCTTGGGCCAGGCAACAGTGTCCACTAAACACAGGTGCCCACTAGGCGGAGGTGCCCACTCGGACAGGTTTTACTGTACTGTCCATTATATTGGCAGGTGTCACAAACCTATATATGTACATTGAAATTTTGAGGCTATTTGCAATAGTTCGGAAGATATGGAGCTTTCAAAATTTTATTTGTCCTTAATTTGCATAATTTTAAACATCATGACTATGCCAAATGAGATGCACAATTTCACTTGTTAAGTCAGTCACCATGGCGAGTTTGGTGGGTTTTGGAAATATAGTGTCTGAGAAAAACTACGGACATACCTGATCAGAAAGAAAGAAAGAAAGAAAGAAAGAAAGAAAGAAAGAAAGAAAGAAAGAAAGAAAGAAAGAAAGAAAGAAAGAAAGAAAGAAAGAAAGAAAGAAAGAAAGAAAGAAAGAAAGAAAGAAAGAAAGAAAGAAAGAAAGAAAGAAAGAAAGAAAGAAAGAAAGAAAGAAAGAATTCTTGGCAAAACAAAGTGTCTGGGTTGGCACCCAGACACAATTCCCGGAAATTTTTTATTCTTGTTGATTACAGATTCGAAGCTTTCAACGCAAGCAATGACATTTCAATGCTCTCAAAGTCTCGATTTTTTTGTGACATGATGGTAAGAATTATCAGTACATTAGTAAGAAATGGTTGTATTGACGTCAGCTTACTGGTAGCACAGAGTTGGTCCGTTCGTTGCAGCAATGCCGTTCCATGTGAAAGTGTCCCAGTGTGCCCTAAATGATGATACGAGGCAACTTACTAAGCGTGGTAGTACGGGGAGTCCAACCCAAGTCCCAAGTACCAAACTCTTCTCTCGGGCATGATGTAGGCCCTCTGTTGCGGTAAAATTTTCACTTTGGGGGGGGGGGGCGGAGAGGGGGGAGGATAATTTTGATCACCCTCTTCTTCGACATGATCATTACGTGGCATGAACTTGGATAGTGTACAAAGGGGAATTTTCACGAAAATTAGCGAAGTATCAGGATATTTCAACTGTATATAGTTTTCAAGCCAAAAGAAATCATTCTAGTCTAACTTGAAAACGGCGTGTATTGCCGCACTGTCCTTGACACATCCAGGGGCTGATGTAAACACTTTACACTCCAAGAAGGCTGTTATGATGACGAGACAAGACGTCATCTCAGAACACAAACAGTGAATATGTCTACTTCTCTTCTTAGTTTGAATGCACAAAGTGTTCCGGTGGGCCCAGATGTATGTTGAAATCTTTTTCCGGATCGACAAAAGAATACCGATGAAAATATTCAATGAAAACATATCAAGGAATACTTGACATATTAACCTAACACATGATATTTGTTTTTCAGGCTAACGTACCGACAATGTGGGGCAATACACATAAAAAACGCAACGTATGTACAGACGATGAAAAACTGAATGTACGAAAGTGCTGACCCGATAGTCACTCTCTTGATGCAAATCAACATAACAATAATTTGCTCTTGTTTCAAGCAATTTCAATGTTAAGATATTCTGAGGAAACTATGAAATATTCTCTCTGCTTTCGATTTCTTAACCAGTTTGGGCGAAGGACGTACAGGTTGGGATCCAGAAATAAATCAGCCCTTGGTTACCTGTTTTGCGGCCAATACAGAAGTCAATGGCAACGTGTGGCAAAGCATATGTCATGTTATTTTGACTTACATGCGTACTGGCGTACATAGAATAATCGGGGTTGCATCTCTGTAGGCGTACCTAGCAGGCTTTCACGATTTGATTGAAATTATGAGCCTATCCCATAGAATGAACTTAAGTTTACTGGTGATGTGATATACGACAGAATCCCCAATTAAGATCGCTTCCATAGAGAGACCATTTCTATATTAAGACCAAATTAGTCCTTTTTGTCAGTAAATTACATCTTTATTGACACCATAAGTGCTCTTAATGGGGAGATTTCTCTGTATATTCAAGTTTAGCTCATTGCATACTTATATAGACAATGGTTGCTTTGTGACAAAAAATGGTCTCCGACCTTTTTTACTGCACTATGATAGACAGTCACAGCAATGACGTGTGCATGAAACCAAAATACATAGTTAAAATATTCCAGTAAGCCAAGTATTGCATTAATAGTATTTTTTCCTAAATCTTAGACACGAACATTCATGTGCTTGTTTCATCTGTACCTGGATTCACCATAAGTGCCTTTCATTTAAATGCGAATTTCAACTGTACATTGTCATGACTTACCATTAGTGCCTACATATGAAAGTTTATTACCGCCAGAAGAAAACTGTACCTGTAAGTTACTTTAAACACGTGCAGGACTATATCTAATCCACCACCGCGCTAAAGCGTATCATCACGTTGAATGTATGCAATGAATAATGTATTTTTAAAGTGAAAACTTGTGCGAGAAAGGGCGACATATCAGAACATCTTGTTGAAGTACCTACGGTTTGTGGTTCAATAACAGCAACTTGGTCTTTTCCAAATTTCTTTCCAAATTTCGCAGCAGCTGAAGATCCCCCACTGCCCCCTCCCACCACAAGCACCTTGAAGCTGTTTTGATCTTGTGCCTGGCTGGCTGTTGCCAGAGAGGCTCTGGGCGACTCCAGACACCTTACACTGCTCGGAGCGAGAAGTCGCGCCGATATCCTGCGACTTAAACAGGTTAAACTCTGTGCACAAGCCATTACTCTTGCTTATCACTGCAGAAATACTCTTTGTTTCTTTCTTTTTCGAGTTTCAGGAGCAACGAAGGCAAATATACAGCGACGACGAACGCCTGCGAGCGGGAGTCGTCTGGCCTTTGTGCTGGGTTCACTTGAAGACTTTACTGTTGATTGTTCTCACTTGCCCCAATGAATAATATGTACTACAGCGAGTCAACCAATTGCCCAGTTCTTCCGGATACGAGCGGTTTCATTGCGTAGTGCTTCCGCTGGGTCATTATAAATACTATTGGTTGGTAGAAGTTGATTCACAGAAAGGGAAACTTCTCTGTGTGTAATTTGATATATATTTTGTTATGGCATTGCAGAGGATAAGAATAAAATGACAATCGTGCCGCCGCAGCAAAAACTTTGTGGCTTACTTTCGATATTCCTTTTCAGGGACATTCTACGGATAAAATAATCAAAAGGTACAACCCTGTGTGCCTTATCAATTCATACTCTTAACTCAAATATCCGCACGAGACAAGTATCGTTAACAGTTTTCAATGGATTGAATACGACTCTTTAGCAGACCCGATAGATTTTAGATTGTACACGGAATAATTAATAAAATAATCCCAGCATTGTGTTCGCTAGGCAATCCACAACTTTCACAATTCCCCTCTGCACTTACAAAAGGCATACACAGAGACATACTCAGCTGCAAGGAGAACCGTGACAGTCCTGTGCTCAGCTGACCTTGTATGCAAAAGGTGATAATAGATACCAGAAGTATAAGAGAACACAAGATTATTGACAAGACAAGTCATCATGTGAAGGACAATCATAGCGCCACATTTCAAAGGCCTAAGTCAAAGGACTGGCTTTTTGCTGACGTAGCTGTCCACCGGACAAGTGGAAGTGTAACAATGGTGTGGAAAAAGAAATACTGCCTGTTTTGCTCAGCACAGTTGCTGAATCTAAAATTAATGTAATTGCAAAGGCGGCATTATGATCAGTCTGGACAGGCTTTTAGGAGGACAAAAGGTAAAAGAGAAGAATGTCTCATCTCTTGTACAATGCTATATTTATGTACGAGAAGCAACCATAAAAGGAGGCTGGTGACAGATACACAGTCAACACTAATATGCCTACAGTAGATTGTCCGATCCCAGGTAGCAACTACAATAGTGATGACCTAAACGCAGCCTTTGTGGCTACACTCACAAATGTACAAAATGTCATCCATGCTTGAGCAGCTGCTACTGCGTGAAAGGTGGACAAAGAGGCGTGCCATGGGAAGCTACCAGTTCCAGCCAAAATTGGACAACTTCTCACACGTCTCATTGATCTGGAATATGCTGACACCACCACAATCGTATGTCAAACTATTAAAAAAAAAGTGGTGCAGTCCTTACACTGTTGCGATGGACCACATCGAGAAAGAACTAACAGGAATATCTCGAGGCAGCCTTACTAGTAAATATGAAGATGAAGTCCTTGCTGCCATAAAAAGCTCACTTTGCTTGAGGCAAATACCATGCAAACCCAAGTCACAATCAACTATACATACAAAGACTGCCAAGATCCAGCGTTAAGCTTTTGAACATACTTACATGGCCAGGCAGGCATATACAAATACTCGATGACATGCCCAGGATGCAACATCGACATTAACTACACAGCAGATATCCTCTACAATGTACGTGTCCGAGATTCCCAAGCTGTGGAAGCAACTTTCAGCACATACAAAATGCGACAGGCAAACAGCTGCAGTGAACAACAACAACAACATCCCATGTTGATATTGTGGGGAAAAGGACACAGCAAGAGTGCTCTGACACTGAAACACATGAAACAGTGCCCAGCCTATGTACATACGTGTCAACGTCGCAGTCATGATCACCACATAAAGTCTGTCAGAGTAACACACCCTTGTGGGCATCTCTAACCTCACCAAGCATTGAGGACTATGGTGGTGCTGTGTTTGATGCCTTGTGTGCTATCACTGACTCTAAATAACAATACTGTGAGGACCACCACTTTCATTTATAATATCTACATGCTCTCAGATACTTGGCTTAGGAAGTGCTCAAGGCTTCAATCATTCATTGCCTCACCATCAAAGTCTTACCTGAGGACCACGAGGCCCTCAGATTCATCTGTAATGCCCCACCCAAGACTGCCATCATCCAAGCTATGCCAGACACAAGTTGTAAACTGTCCTCACTGACATCAAGGTCATTCATACACTTTGTCTGTGCAAGTCTGGCTCATACAGGTTACCTGAAAGTGACAATTACCAGTAAAAGCATCAGGATTGTTGGTCTCTCTGGTAAGGACAGAAAAGACTGTTTTTTTGCAACCTGCTATATGACTTATGTAACTGACTCATCTGATAAGCTATCCATTAGCTGGGAACCCTGTGCACCTTCAGCATCATCTCTAATAATTTCTACAATGTGACAATGTGAGTGAGACATGAGATGTGACTGCCAACCCTAACAGCAATACTACAAGACCACACTGAAACTACCAGCAGTGCCTACAGTGACTATGGTTGACGGTTGCCTGTGATTCCCCTTGACAGTAACAACCCTCCCCAAATACCACCAAACTGCCACTTCCTGCTGCTGAATCTAACTCTAGGATGGTGCTATGAGCTACTAAAGGTAAAATGACTGTGGATTTCCAACCAACTAATGCAAATGCCAGACAGACAACCCAGGTGCCATTTCATCAAATCAGATTTGTGCAGCATAAGAACAGAAAGACAGTCCTCTTCTGATGCATGGAATTGGTTCCAAAGTCTGGCTATTTGTGAAGAGAGCCATTATTTAAGCAAATTCATCACTCCATGAAGCAGACATCATTAAAAGATGGCACTTCAAAGGGTAAAGAACACCAGATCATGGTTGTACCAGGCAGTATGATGACATTGTGTCAAACTACAGAACAAAACTAAATACATGTCAACATGCATCTGTGGGCTGTCTTGCTTTAAGAGTTTCTTCCAAACTGTGCAATGGCTTAACATCTGTGGATGGCGCGAAATGACACTGAACTCTAGAGAGTTTCTTGTGTTTGGTGAACATGTGGCAGAATTTGCAAGATTTTATATCGCACTGAATAGTATCTGGCCTTGCATGAAGTATAGATACAGAATTCTCTACCTGCCTAACAAGATGCTACCCTCCAGCAACAACTGAACCCAGTATACCCTTTAGATGGGATGAGCAAATTAACAACCTGTTTTGGGAATAAACGGTTTTCCTCAGCAGCCAATTTTTTTTAATGAGCAAAAGAAGCCATGTTTTGTTACAGATTGGTCCATTCCTGGGACAGGTTTCTGTCACCTTCAAAAATAAACTAGAACTGCCTGAAAGAAGAGCATTTTGCTGCGGAATAGGTTGGGGGACTATACTTAGAGGCAGCAGGTTCACACATCCAGCCCAGTCATGACACACACCAGTGGAGTGTGAAGCACTGGAATTGCTTACACCCGTGAAAAGTCAGGCATTTCCTGTTGGGCTGCTAAAATCTCATTGCTGCCATCCATCACATCTTGAAGAAATTCATGGCTGATCTTATAAGGCATCTCCAACCCTTGTCTTGAAAGTAAAGATCCTTCAACACTGGTTTGCACAGTCCACCCTGTGGGTGTCAAGCACCATGGTGCTGATGCATGCCCTCCCCCCCCCCCCTCCCGCCACCCCACTGGTGATCGTGTGAAACTATGGCAAGCCGTTTTGACATTTAGTCTCAGGCAAAGTGATCAACAAGGGTAACTCAGTGTTGGTGATTTTTTTCATGATAAAGTGCAGAATAGTCGAAAACCTTACATCACAATGTTCTGATACCTAATTGTGGCATGTATTTTGAGAGACCTGGGAAATCTATCACTGCATCCACAAAAGAGAGTACAAGGCAGGTACTCAGATCTGGGAGGTCACCGGAAGAGAAGAGCCTTGTGTCTTTCAGTGATTCTTATGAGGAAAATATTTTTGTGACACAACAAGCCAGAAGATGGTAAGCGAACAAAAGTTTATCCAACTCAATGCTACCTTTCATGCCAAAGCCATAAACGTTTAAATGAGATTAATGAGAAAAATCGTCGAAGTTTGAATGGGTTACTAAATTCTGAAAACAAATACGATCATATTTTACACGTGACTGTCTTCAACAGCAAGGCACCATGTTTCCGTTTCCATCATTCGTATCGGCCAGATCGCATTTTTGATGACCAATGCCCAAGATGGCCTTTGTTATAGGCACAGCATCATTTTAAACCAAAATATTGGTAACGTGGTCAAAATTGTTTATTTAGTAAAGTGTACAATGTCTCAGAAACTCTGGCCTCCTATAACTCAGGGCTGTCCAACTTGAGCATTGTAGCAAAATTTTGCAACAAAGCTCTTTAAAATTGCTACAGATTTTCTCAAAAATAAGTGTTCCTTTTGTAAAGAAGTGGCGAAAATGCTACAAGGAAAGAAAATTTTGCTGCAGATATTTTCAGCTGGACAGCACTGAATAACCAGTGGTAAGCCTCTGCCACTGCCACGAAGGTGCCAGCATCAGACTCTAAGAAATGACATGGAGGGAATATGCCACAGATATATTTCAAGAGAATCACGTTTGTTCCCTTCCTGGGTAATCTCATGTCTCAGATGACAGAAAGCTTCAGCAAATTGCCCAGTCAGGCAGTCAAAGCTATGTTCCTAATCCCTGTGCATCTCAGCAAAATGACAGATAGTCACTTGAAAGATATGTCTACTTACTATGGAGAAGATATGCCTTCCCCACAGAGCTTCAAGCTGGAACTTAGGCTGTGGAAACGCTACTGGTCATCAGAGAAACAATCCAAGGAAGGACAACCTGTATCTGATTCAGTGCAGCTGCCTCAGGACCAAAAAGACAAGCCAGCTACGATAAGTGTAAATTTGCAACAGCCGGCATGCAACGTGAAAATGTTTCCAAATATCTGCACTGTGTTGAATATCCTGTTGGTCACAGCAGTCACAAGTGCATCTGTTGAGAGATCTAATTCATCTCTTTGATTTGTAAAAAATATATACAGGTCAACAATGAGGGATGATCGCTTGAATGCCTTGTTGCTACTTTTTACTCACAGGGATATTAAACTTGACTATGAGAAAATAATAGACCTGTACGCTACTCGGCACCCAAGGTGAATGTTGTTCCTGTATCCCTTGAGTGTTAAAAATAAGGAATAGATCTATCAATAAAATATGAAACAAAGCTTCTTAAATCTCTGCAGAATGGTCAAGTATTTGTAGTAACTTTCTTAGACCATCGTAAATTTGGAATGATATATCTAGTACTGAGGTTTTGAACCCAGTAGTGTGGTATAGACAGTAGATCCTGCTGAGTGTTCCGAATGTGCGGCCCCAATGTTCAGATGGTCCAACATTTGAAATCTTCTTCCAGACCACTGTAATTTATGAATAATATACTCAATGCTGAAGCCATGAACGTGTTAGTAAAAACTGTCCTCTCTAATATTGTCCAATTCATGTTTATGATTTAGGCTTTTGACAAAACTTAAATTGGGAGTGTTTACAAAAAAATATTTTATTTGAATGAAAACAAACTTGAATTCATTTTTATACATGGGTGTTATCCAAGAAAACGCCCATAGAAAAGAGTATAAATTGCTTCAAGATTTACCTAAAATTCAGGAGCTTCCGGGGGCTTTGCCCCCTGGACCCCCACCAGCGGCTGTGCCCCTGGCCCCTGCTAGGGTCCTAGTTGGCCCCGAGAACCCTCGACTCTTATGACCCCCCCGCCCCCCTTTGCATAAATCCTAGATCTGCCCCAGTGGGGAGGGGAGGGGGAAGGCCAGTGAGAGAGACTTGGGCAACTGGGAGTAAGACATAGGGTACAGAATGGAACACTGGCTCAGGTCATTGATCCTGTAGAGGAAGCATCTGGAACAGTGACCTCTTTACGTGAAGATGCATTTAGACAAGAAAATACTGATGAAAAGAATCAGTTAATGGTACAAGGGGGGGGGGGGCTAACTATACCAGTGAGTGGTCAGCAGGAAAGGAAGCCACCCAACTGGTTACCCAGTTGAGATTTCAACACATTTTCTCACCAAGTTTATAACCAAGCAAGACACTAATGAATCTGGTTGCATTGTTTGTTTGGACGGACTATTGAATGGTGGGGTGCTCCAGTGTTATATGGAAAAGTTTCAACAACGACAGTCAAAAATAGTTGGAAGACACAGTGGACTGTTTACTGCCCTGGAATTTTAATTTGTATCATCTAATCATAATGTATTTTGTTACATGATAAATAAAAATATTTAATTCACCTAGGGTATTTAATACATTGTACATACTATACCATACCATACCATACCATACCATACCATACCATTTGCATGAAAGGAAGCAGAGTACCAGCTGTCGTTGAATTATATCGCAAGAACAACAATAAAAGCTATCATATTGTACTTTAAGAATTGTGTCATTATTTATTCTTTTTTCAAAAATTCCTTTTAGGTTTATACATTATGTTGGAGCACTTCACAGTCAAGGGGATGATGCGACAGGGTTGATTCTGATTTGTTCTCACTTGTACTTCTGATCATATATTAATGTATAATGGATATAATCTATTTTGCTCCTTCAGCAAAACAGGCACTTAGTGCATTTCTTTGAAATTTGGAATTTTTGTGGAAGTCTGAACTGACAATTTTTTTTTTTTTTTTTTTTTTTTTTTTTTGAAGACTGGTGACATGGCACTTAGTTGTGTTGTGCAGTCTTGTATTTCTGGGTAAATAGTTGTAATATTAATGTTAATATGTGTGATGACAGACACTTGACAGAAAAGTGCATGTAACTTTTTTTAATGTCAATTTAAGGTTTTTATCCTAGATTTATATTCCAAGTATATGCAGGTGTACTTACTAGGTGACTGCAAAACTTGCAGGTTTTTTTTAAAGGAAGTTGCTATTTTTAAAAATTTCTGAAGATGTGTGCCACATCTGCATGTACAATTTATACTGCAAGTTTATTCTTAATTCTTCTATTTTTATTCAAACAGAGTTCCATGCACTCAAGTACAGAGAATGTAGAAAAATTACTTTTATGGAGCTCAGAAATTTAAATTACATAAAAGAGGAGTTATTGTTGGTTCTGTACTCTGTATGGTATTTAAAGCGTATTATAAAACAGGGTTCAGACACTGATGTTGACATATTGCATGACAGTGTTGTTGTAGTATCATGGTGAGACATTGATGTTGACATATTGTATGACAGTGTAGTAAGTTGTTGTAGTATCCTGATGAGACATTGATGTTGACATATTGTACGAGAGTGTTGTTGTTGTAGTATCATGGTGTACTCCATTCTGAGATTTATTCAGTGGCCCATGGTATCTACTCATGACTGCTATGCTGGAGTCACTCATCATAATTCAAACATACCCCAGTTACGTAAACATGAAAATTCATTGCCGTGGAAAAAGCTAAATGGACAAGGCACATCACATACCTCAGGTTGGATACACTCAGTCAGCTTCATGGTACCATGACAATACAAGTTGGCTAGATTCTACACTTGTATGCAACCAGTTTGATTCCACTTACCTCTAGCTTCAGCTGTTCAATTGAAATTGAATTGAATTAAATTGAATTGTTCTGTTCCAGCAGAACTCCCACAAATTGTGTCTGAAAACTGTCTGCAATGCCAGTCTTAAAAAATTTTGATCTGTGTTATTGTATAAATATGAAGTATTCAGCAATTGCTGTGACCACCTAACCAACAGCCCTGGCTGATTCTGGCAGTTACTTATACAGGTTGCTTGCTCTTCCAGTACTGATTAGACAAGATTGGGAACAGTACATGGTTTACATGTAGGTACGCACACATTTATCTCGAAGAACAAAGAATGTCACAAGGCTGTTTCTACAACTTGTCAGTAAGCATGCATTCATATTCAAGAACAAGAGGCCTTTGTGTAATATGATATTGCTAGCTTTATGATTTTTTATGTTATCATCTGGAAATGAAATACAGAATAATTGCTGTCTGCCCTTAGGAATCAGGTCATGTCCATCCATTCTTAACTTTACCTAAACCTGATCGAGGAGTGTAATCTTGAAGTGTTATCTTTACCGCTTGTTTACGTTACATGGAAATGATTACGAAGTATCTGTTCTATGACCTTTGGAATCAGGTCAAACTTGTCAATCTTTGAAATTAACCTAGACCCTATAGTAGTATAATCTTGTATAATATGAAACTGTTACCTTTAAAACTTTTAAGTTTTCATGTAGAATTGAAATACACAATAATAACCCATGTGCGAGTATAAAAGAACAGTGGTTTAATTGGCCTGTTAATAACTGAATACACAAGTCATGCCCCTGTGGTCTTGCCCGATGTCCTGCAAAGGTGTGAGTATTTAACAAAGAAATGCACTAGGAAGATGTAAATTTTCCCTAAAAACTGCCCCCAGATACCAAGGATACACTTTGTATGAAAAATGTTGAAAGGGAGCTTTTTCATTCACACTTAGTGCTTTACATACTTTAATTCTGAAATGCTCAGTTAATGGAATATACATTTTATTCAAATTTATCAAAGTTTGCCAGACTTTCTATTGTTCTACATATTCAGTCATGCATATCACGCACACACACTATTGGTCTGTGACCTTGGAAATCAGGTCAGGGTTATCCTTCTTAAAGTTTTCATACATGCCCACCTGAACTACATCCCCACCAAACTGAATTAAATATGGTTGATAGGTTTAAGAAGGGAGATGCAAATGTTAATTACAGTCATTGATCTGAGGTTGACCTTTAAAGGTCACCCACATCAAAGGTAACAACACTAGAAGAAACTCCATGGGTACATTCCTATATTGGTGTTCAACAGTAACCATGCACCTTGCAAACACCATAGCCATGATATAAGGCAATGTTACTTTAGTAACACTGGTGCATGGCTGTCATCAAAGCACAAAGTCATAAAACTCTGAAAAAAGGAAAGCATCCCTGCAAAATGAATATACATGAAGACCAAACTGATTTGATTTTGGAAGAAATGTGTGCTTTCATACTGAAGCTGAAGTCAAAAATAACCTTACTGTGAAAACAAGACATGGTTGTAAAACATAGATGCCACCCTACCATCATAATGTTTGCCCTGATTAGCCTGTTGATATTATTCAATGGGGCACTCATGAACTTGGGAAGTGGATGTAGAAACAGAATTCACTGACGTGGCCTTGTGACCTTGGAAATTAGGTCAAGGTCACCCTTTGAAGCTGATCTAGCCCTTATAGAAGACTATAAACATCTACAAAATACAAGCTCGGGCTCAAAAAATTCTTCAGTTATTAAGCAGAAACCATATTCAGTAACGTGGCTCTATGACCTTGGGAATTGACTCAAGGTCATCCACCCCAGAACGTGATCTGGCTCTTATAGAAGGCTATATTTCTGTGCAATATGAAAACCCTAGGTGAAAAAACATCTTTAGTTATCTTGGAGAAACCATGATCACTAATAGGCCTCTAGGTGATGACCTTGGGAATTTGGTTGAGGTCATCCATTTTCTTAGCTGACCAAGCTCGAATTGAGAACTATTAGCATGTGCAATATTGAAGTCATAACTTAAATTCTGAGTTGCAATGCAGAAACCAAAAACTTACTACAGTACCTCTGTGACCTTGGAAATAAGTCAACCACCTGCATACTTCACCCAGCTCTTATATAGGAGTATATACCTGGGCACTATCAAAGATCTATCCAAAAACTTCTTGAGTTATGGTGAAGAAACCAATCTCTCTACCGACCGACTGACTCACCTGGTGACCTTGGGAATTTGGTCAAGGTCATCCATCTTCTAAGCTGACAAAGCCTTAATTGAGGACCACATGTATTACCATGTGCAATATAGAAATTGTAACTTTTCTGAGTTGTAATGCAGAAACCAAGTTCATTAAAGTGACCTTGTGACTTTGCAACCTTTGAATTTAGGCTAAGTTCACCCATCTTTGAACTTGATCTAGCCCTGGATAAGGACTCTAATCCTGTACGATATACAGGTCCTATCATAAAATTTTTCCTATTTATCATGTGGAAACCAAAATTTACTACAGTACCTCTGTGTCCCCTTGGAAATAGGGTCAAGGTCAACCACCTTCATACTTCACCTAGCTGTTATATAGAAGTATATACTTGGACACTATCAAAGTCCTATCTCAAAGACTTCTTGAGTTATGGTGCAGAAAGCAAAGTCTCTCTACCAACCCATTGGCATGAGCAAAGTTACATGTATATGCTCACCTTCTTCAAAGGGGGCAATACAATAGCTGGTTAAGTGGTTTCAGCAATTTCTTAACATTTTACCCCAAAAGGAACAATTTTTAATTCCAAAAAATCACTGGACTGTGACCTGTTGTATAAACATGGTACACACTCAAGCAAGGCACTTCCTCGTGAATTTTGGAGAGAATCCAGTCAATAGTTTTGTAGAAGTTGGAAACATGAAATTGCTGATGGACAGATAACCAGGTGACCAGCTAAGCTGACTCATGAGTAAGTTGAGTTAACAACACACTTCAAACAATTGTTCAATATAATACTGAAGTTTGAAAAATGTTAATTTATTTTTATTTATTATAAGTACAAGCAAAAGAATGTTTCACTGCATAGACACCAGTGTTTAGTCTTCACACACTCCCTTGTTCTCTTTACATTCACATCATATATATATATATATATATTAGTACATGTATATCTGTCCACTAAGACATATGCATGTGAAGTTGGCTGCTCTCACTCATCATACCTTTAAAGATCCATATTTTGTGAACTTTTTAGTCCTTTTCAGCAGTTACCCCTCCCTAGACCTGTTTCTTTACACCTTTGCAGCCACATTGTATGAATTTTGCTGTCCATTTCCACAGAATTGAGAGTCTAAGCACCTTGTATTTTCAAAGAAAATTTGTAGTCCTTTGTCATAGAATAAGGTATTAAAATAAAGACTGTTTATCTTTCATAATACATTTCATGGAAGATTAAAATAGTCCTTAACTGTGCAGCACATAGAAAGCCTTCCAGCACCTTTTACAATTGATTTTCTCCTCAATCAGATTTATTGTTGAAATTCATTGCAGTTTGATTAACATCATTGGGTTCCTCTGGGAGATAAAAATTACAAACTACTTCAAGATGGTAAATGTACATGACTTCTTGTATTCCCTGCAGATACTGCTCCTGTTGACAGATGTGCTTTGATTGGTATCTCTCTCAGATATTGCAAGACAATAATATACATCACTTTTTTCAGACTGGTGTTTCATTTACCCATACCCAGATGCATCATCTTGCGGAATGCTTTCGGACCGTTCCAGTATCCCCTGTTCAAAAAAGAAGAAAAGGTGTTGGTATTTTTGTGTCAATATTGCAGGCTACTAAGGGGTACTTCTGCTATATGTTCCAGTTAATAGTTGTTAACCTTGCAATGATGTCATTCTGGGGTACAGTAGTGCCTGTTCTTTAAGACCACCACTACTGCTTTGAACAATGGTCTGATATTGCAGGTGGGTCTTTTAACACACAGGTAGATTAGAGAGATAGACTGTAGTGTGATGGATCAGTGCATGGTCTATAAAAAAGATGCAGTCTGTCACAAGAGATGTACTTTACAGCTTGTAATGTTATGTAATTCATAATTGTACTCAAGTTGTAATTTTCAGTTTATACTGATGAAAGTGCACTCATTTTCTTTCTGAACTTGATTGTCCAGCCCTCCACACCCAACCCCCGCACCCTCAAAAATTTACTAAAATGAAAAAAATATGTGATGTTATTGTCAACTACTCTATGTTTGAGACTTTAGGAACTACATCAGTTTATGTCATTTCATCAAAATCATTGCTTCTTGCCACAGATCTGAGCACTAATAACTGTGACTATGTGTCTGAGAAAAGTAGAGGTTACTGCACCCTAATGATCAAATAGTAACCAATTTCGCATGACTCTGCCAAGACTTAAAGTTATATGACTTTCATTCAAGGATCAAATTACTTTTTCAAATTTGGTGGGCATTTTATCTGTTATGAATTCACGTCAAATAGCCATGCATTCAAAGCAGCGTATTGATTAGCCCCAGTGGCAGTCACAACAGCCAAATGCTAGCACAGTGTAAATGCAAAATATGGCTACACAGGGCCAACACTTCTGCCTTGAGAAGCAGGACCCAGTTCTACAAATGCTTACTTTGTCATCATCTGCCAATAAAGGAGAGGCATAGCGTCTGCCTTCATGTGATACATGCTCATCATTTCCCGTCCTTGGTTGAAGGGGAATGTCTCAAGGGGTTGCCCATTGAAGTCAAACTCTGCCAGGATACACTTCCGGTATCCAGTAATTAGTGGACAGGATGTGTATCCATCATACTAAAATGGCAAACATATAACTGACATAGGATGTGTATCCATCATACTGAAATGGCAAACATAACTGACATAGGATGTGTATCCATCATACTGAAATGGCAAACATAACTGACATAGGATGTGTATCCATCATACTAAAATGGCAAACATAACTGACATAGGATATGCATCCATCATACTAAAATGGCAAACATAACTGACATAGGATGTGTTTCCATCATACTGAAATGGCAAACATAACTGACATAGGATGTTTCCATCATACTAAAATGGCAAACATAACTGACATAGGATGTGTATCCATCATACTGAAATGGCAAACATAACTGACATAGGATGTGTATCCATCATACTGAAATGGCAAACATAACTGACATAGGATGTGTATCCATCATACTGAAATGGCAAACATAACTGACATAGGATGTGTATCCATCATACTGAAATGGCAAACATAACTAACATAGGATGTGTATCCATCATACTGATCCAACAAACATAACTAACAAGTTATTGTTCCTTCTTGAACATGTTGAAGCTACGCATACAGTTTTTAAGTCAACTCTTAAAAAAAGAGAAAAAAAACCCTGTGAATTTTGTTTTGAAAAACCAGATACACTGTGCTGATATCCTACACATCTGTTTATAATATCTGACCTCTGACAAAAAACCTTCTGTCTTTGATTTATACCCTGATGTTGTACATGTTGATTAGAAGTCTTCCTTCCTACACCTGTGAATACATGTAGTCCCACTAATTTACATTGTATCTTTTGACATCAAGGATAACCCAGTCTTTTCTTTCTTATTTTTAGACTCAAATGCCCCTAGAGGATTCAGTTTACTGATTTTCTTTCCACTTGACCTTTTTCATTTTTAAAGTTAAATTGACCACCACAAGCTGGCATACCTTCAATGATTGTTTTTTAAAGTTATCATAATCAGAAAACATGCTGAATGAGAATTGTAGATAAGAGCTATCATGAGAGTGTACCCTGCATTGATAATTTTCATTAGTGTACCAAAGAAAGCTGTTGACTTGGTCTTGTTCTAGCCAGAAGAGGGTACACAATAATATGCACATAATGATGTTTTATTAAACCCTTCCCCCCTCAAAAGGGCCAAAACTGACTGGTGGTCAAATATCTGCTTCAATGTTTTTGACTCATTTCATCTGAAATGAAGAACAATTTGAACAAGAATTACAGATAAGATCTATCAAGATGACATGCCCAGATGAACAGACTTTCTTGCTGTGGATTAGGGGGTAAGGGTTAGGGGGTAAGGGCCCAACCCACACCAAAGGAAGCTGTTGACTCAGTCCCAATTCAAGTGGGAAAGGGTTAATCAAGTAGATGTCAGGGATATTGAAATCTGAGGAGTTAATCCCTTTCTCATGAAAATCTCACAAAAAGGTGAGCTCATTAAACACATTCTCCTCACACCACATTAAAACTGGGTATGTGGGGCTTACAGATGTTGTAAAATGTATATAGCCTTGATGTATATCCTGTCCTTCAAATCTTTGAGCCTTTAATGACTTGAGCACACAAATCAGACTCTACAGATGAGAGCTATTACCACTGAATGGACACGGCTTCAAGTGCTTACATTTCATATCTCAGGAGGAGACCATCATCAGCTCTACAAAAACATGAAATATCACCTACAACAGGCAAACCTACTGTGTGCTTACCACACAAGTTCTTGACAAACATTACAAATTTGACATGCTTTTATAATCAGTGTCTTCTAGTAAAAAATCTTGGGAAACTGGGATTTCATTCCCTTTTTGTCTCTTAACTATGTCACTGCCAAAAGCGATTATTATCGAACAACGACAGCATGCTGGAAGCGACTGTTGTTAAATTTACATTGTTGATGTTTCATATGACCAGGCACAGCTTGCCAAAACTATTATTACACATAAACCTGACTACCACTTTACCACTTCACATCCAGCTCCATCTTGGATGAAGCCTAAAAAGTGTCACATGAAAAGTCACATGATGGCCTTAGAACGTTCTGATTACCTTTGACTGATACAAGATGGCAGGTCATACAAGGAAACGAAGCAGGCAGTCTGGACCATGTGGCATGGGCTTCAACACAGAGGAGGCCCTTGCTTTCATTGTGCAGGACTTGAGATTCAAAATGTCGCCAAAATATCTCATTTTATATCTTCACTACTTTGTTTGTTCTTATGAAAGGGTTTCTGAGCAGCTAAAAATATTGGGCAGTCAAGGAATGCCTAAATTTGAGGAAAAACAGCAAAAAGTCCAATATGGTAGCTGGATCATTAAACCTTAAGAGACATTGACCTTCTTTTAGCAACAGAAATGCAAAGCACTAATTTTATGCACTTTGTATTAGTAGTTTTGAGAACATGCGGTCTTTTGTGTGTAGGAGATAGTTACTGACCTCTCTGAGAGATTTTTATCAAGAATATGTCACAAAATGAACTACCGCCGATGGATGTTTTCTTATGGTTCTTTTCGATAATGATAGGGATGTTGACTCACTGAATTATCAATTAACAGGCTAAAACGATACACATTATTGCCAGAATGACTCATTTCATGTATCTGCTGCTTTCTTTGGTATTGTGTGTTTTGACTGATCAATAATAATAATAAACAGTTAAGTAATGATATAATTTGCTGAAAAAGAGCAAAAATCCAAGATTGTGGCCAGATCACATGATTTAAAGTGACTTAAACCTGTTTTTAACAACAACAATCCACTGAACTACACCTGAAGCCTTTATGATAGACGTTTGATACCATAAGACTCCTTGGTTGTAGGATAGCTTTCCACATGCAAGGTGATGTCATTTTCTGTTAAAATTTCTCATTTGCTCAAAAAAGACAATTTCTAACTGTCCCATAGGTTAGCAAACTCAGTCTGATTGGTAGAAGTAGCTTCTCTGTTGAAATTTCTATTTTGCTTGCCCATGTTACAGGTCTGTTGTAGAATGCTCTGATGCAATTTTCAAATTCAGAGTCACTTTGTTGTGGTTTTCATTTTGTTCTACTTTTTCCATGTTGAAAATAGTTTACAAGTTTCTCCTAACAAGATTGGAATTCTAAATATCAATTTGGGTAAAAATAACTTGCTGGTATGAACAACACTCTATTACACATGTAACCCCATCGTTACAGATGTGTATTCAAGGAAGCCATAAAATACTACATTTTTGAGAAACTGTGAGGTTGCCAGCACATACATCAAGTTTAAAAGACTCACCAGATATACTTATGGACTTTGCCCTTGTATTGATATAGGACCTTAACCCTTTCTCCCAAGCACTAAGACAGTCAGCTACTCCCCCCCCCCCCCCCCCCCCCCCCCAGGTTATTGCCTGGCCAGTGCTTAGGAAAGCGCTGGATCTAGGGAATGCTATACTCTCCCCAGCTCAGGTGATCACTTGACCTGTGCTCAGGAAAGCTGTAGACCCAGCAGGTGCTATTCTGATTTGCATTCCACCAATACTTCACTCAGACTGTTTTTAATTAATGTCGAATTCAACAAAAAATCATTGAAGCAAATGACATTTACATCCTGTTGGTTTAAGCGAGATGTGGGTTAAGCCATGTTGAGAGCAGTTCTTATCTATCAACATGATCCAGTGTATTTTTTTTATGATTGAATCACAAGAGGACTTATGACACAACACGGTCTTTCACAAAAAAACTCACGCTCTGGATGAGGGACATTAGGCCAGTTTCCCAACCGCCCAGATGTAAAATGTTGTCTGCATCAACTTTTTTTTCCTATTTTTCTAATAAATGGAAAGTGCTTTGAAACAGAAATGTAGATTAGATCTATCATGATAACATGCCCAGGCCAATGAATTTCCTTTTGATGTGAATTGGGCACCTGCCAAGGAAAACTATTGATTGTACCCAAGAAAGGGTAAAAATCTTTTAACAACTAAATTTTTTTTTACGATCAGTCATGTGATTGTGAATGAAGGTTTGTTTATTCATTAATTCACTACCCAGCCAACCAGCCAGTGGCTGAAGCCAAAGAAAAAATAATTTTGTTTCCAGTTACCCAATTTACCCTATCCTAACATACTTGACCCTAGAACTTCATGACATATGATCAAGAAGTTCCACCTTCCACTCCCTGCCCTTGACTTTCAACAAATGTTGATCCCATAATGTATGTGTATCAGATACAATTAAGGTAACTAACCTTTCTTTTGAGATCAGCGCCGTTCATATAAGCTGACATGTTATGCTTTAGAATACCCACTTGTGTAGCTGTAGATATGAAAAACATAATTAAACATTTTCTACTTGCACTCACTCTCAGTACAATACCGTGAACCAATAGTGTATGGCATGCCGTTTTATCATTTATTCCATAATTATACATATGTAAAAATCTTTTTCACACATTTGTTATTAATTTCACATATGTACAAAAGAAATAATTTAACATATACGAAATGGTTTATATATATGTTAAATAGTTTTACACATATGCACAATTATATTTTTATTTCACATATTTGTATTTGTGTCTTTTTGCCCAGAACCACTTCCTAGTAGTCAATACCCTACGTGTAAAAGAAGAATTTCACATAAGTAAATCTTTTTGCATATGTGAAATAAAAAATAATTGTACATATGTGAGTAAATATTTTCCACATATGTGACATAATTTATTTTATATATGTGAAATTATTTTACATGTGAAATAGTTTTATACATTACCACATATTCACACATATTGGTCATACATCAGTCCAGGGTACATTTGATTAAATCCAGTGGAAAAGACAAATGCTAAGTCTACCTGCTAGTTTGCAGAGTACAATGGCAGGACACTTACAGAGATTTGTCCATGCTTCTTACTTCCTTACTTCTGTTTTCATTTTTGAAAAGGTTTCTGAATTTCCAGTAAAAAATAAAGAATAAAAACAAGACAACTCTCTGCTCCCCCCCCCCCCCCCTCCATTTTAACCATATGGCAACATCCAGCTCACCTACACCAGCGGCAGTCCTTGAGGTGGGGAGGTTGGTACAGTCACCAAGGGCAAATATGTTTGGGTACCTGGTGTGCTGTAATGATTCTTTGTGTACATCTACCCAGCCAGCCTCATCTGTCAGTTTAGGATTCTTCTTCAGGATGTCTGGAGGTGACATGGGTGGCGCTACATGCAACATCGAGTACTGAAGAACAATCAGACTTGAATTAATGATTGCATGTTTTTGTCAAACAGCACATGCTGGGATGGCCACTTGTATAAAACAGATAATGTTACTTCTTTACATTGAATGAAATGAGTTCATGAAATGGGGATAAAGCAGCATTATCCTGGCGCATATAGAGCATCTGTTCCACAACTCTTTACAGGCTTAAAGGTTTAGGACACTATTTAGACACTCACTGGTTGAAACATATTTTTATTTGGTGATTGGAAAGCCGAGTACAGCCCCATATAGATTCCTCTTGCAAAGAACAACAGGAAACAGGACAGAGGAACCATCACAATTCCAGCTAGATGAATGACCTTGAAGAGGTAACATGATGAAGCCAGGCAGACACATCAGAATACGACAGATGGTCCAAGTTTCAAAATACATAATGCGTGTTATATTATTGATCCCATATTGTGGGTTAGCTGTTCTAATTTTAAGTATTTAATCTCTGCCAGATTTTTCAATAAATTTTTGTGGTGCCAGAATTATCTCAATATAATAATTCCAAATTATATTGTGCATGCCCATGTAATACTGTGTGGATATTAAATGGAACAAAATTAGAAACAAGAGGACTTTGACAGTCCTGTGCTCAGCTGACATGCACATATACCCTTGCAATTTTTTATGATTTGCCAAAAATTAAAAAAAAAGAACAAAAAAGGTCATAAAAAATCCAAAAATTAGTGGATCATGACCATTTCAACAATCTGGTAGAGACCCACCAAAGGTACATTGCCACCAAGATTGAAGTCGATCGGACTGACAGTTTTGGAGAAGAAGTTGAAAATGTGAATTAGCATTAGAATGTCCTATAAAATAGCAGAAATCCACGAGAATTCCACCTAGTGAACAACTTTGTTTGACCCTTCCACAAGAAACATATCCACCATGTTTCAGCTTAATCTGAGTGACAGTTCTGGAGAAGAAGTCAAAAATAGCAAAAATACACACACACACAAGGCAGTGCTACCTGGTGACCGAATTAAGAACTAGGAGTCTCTTGGAGTGTCCCTATGTGATATCAAAGCAATCGGGTGAGCATTTTCGGAGAAGTAGATTTTTTAAGATTAGCCCAAAAGAAGAACAACAACAAAAAATCATAAGAAATCTGACATTCAATGGAACGCATCCATTTGAACCAATCTGGTAGAAACCCACAAAAGGTACATTGCCACCAAGTTTAAAGTCAATCTGGATAATGGTGTTGGAGAAGAAGTAAAAAATGTGAATTAGCATTAGAATGCCCATTGACTTACATGGTAATCAATAGGAAAGTTCATTCAACAATAAGTACCCGAATTCAAAAAATCGTTAAAAATCAGGAATCCCATAGGAGTGAACAACTTTTTTAACCCTTCCACTAGGAATGTATCCACCAGGTTTCAGCTTAATCTGAGAGATGGTTCTGGAAAAGAAGTCGAAAATAGCAAAAACGCACAAAAAACACAAAAAATTATAATAGAATTGAAACACCACTGGTGACCAAACTAAGAACTAGGAGTCCCACGCAGTGTTCCTGTGCAATATCAAAGGAATTGAGTGAGCAGTTTCGGCGAAATTTTTTTTTTAAGTTAGCCCAAAAAAGAACCAAAAACAATCATAAAAAAATAAATAATCACTGGAGTGTGACCATTTGAACAAAGTTGGTAGAGACCCACCCAAGGTACATTCCCACCAAGTCTGAGGTGAATCCGACTAGTGGTTTTTGGATAAGTCCAAAATGTGAATCGTGGATGGACAGACAGACAGCGGACAGATGGACAACGGACTCACAGACGGACAATGGACTGACAGACGGACGATGGATGCCTAACCACCACAAAAGCTCAGCTGACTGGCAAGTCAGCTGAGCTAATAATTGCACAAATCTGGTTTCTGTGACAAATATATTGAAGACAAACAACAATATACTGCCAAATATTTTTGACGCCTTCCCCACAGGAACACAAGGGGAGTTCTTGATACCAATTTTATGTAGATGTTCATTCATTTGACAGCATCCCATTTATATCTTTGAGCATGTAAGATTGATAGATATCTGTTTCTGACATTTAGAAGACAACGGTTTTTTACAGGATGGCAAGGACTATTGATTAATTTTGATTTAAATTGAGGTAGTGTTCAAGCATGCTGATTATTGAAATTCAATAAATTCTATAATCTTGTGGCACTTGGCGGAAAAAAAACTTATCAAAGAGATCTAATAAAGTACATAATAATTAAGCCCTATTAAAATATGATTGTCCTTTACGCAAATCTGTTTCAACTATATATATATATATATATATATATATATATATATATATATATACATATATATATATATATATATATATATATATATATATATATATATATATATATATATATATATATACACATATATATATATATATGTGTATATGTATGTATATATATGTGTATATATATATATATATATATATATATATATATATATATATATATATATATATATATATATACATTTTTTTTTAATAAACATTTTTATATCAAGCACATCTCCTAATGATATATAGTACATTTATTGGAATAGTAGTTCATAATAAAAATAATAGAATTTAAAGTTTTTTTACCAGAGCAGATTTTTTTTTTCTGCTGGCTGGTTGGAAATAGGGCACAAGATGCACAAGCTCCCAGTTCACCCGCAACATGCATGTGCACAATGTGAACAGCGTCATAAGGCACTCGTTACCCCTGACCATATATACATGGACTTTTTTTAAATCCCTACCAATGCCTGATGAGACCCACATCTCTCAAAACCTGGGGCACACCACCTGTTCTTGGCTACTTGCCATCTTTTTGGCTATATATATATAGTTAGCTGCATTTTCTCTCAACTCTTGTTGCCAATAAGATAATTACAATATTCTACTGTCAAACTATGGTGAAAATATGCAACCCTTATCGTGGTCTGCACAAAATGGCTAACCTAGTTCAGGCACATTGCAGGGCAACTTGCCTGCTGATCTACAAGCTACATGTAGTCTAGTTTGACTGGCTGTGTGTGTTACCCAGTCTCTACAAACATAAAATATTGCTTGGCAAACTTTATGTACATTACCTGTTCAAATATATGTAAAAATATTATACCACAGTACACATGGCCCATTTTTCTTTTTCTTTTATTTGCACTTACTTTTTTAAAGGATGTAACCTCCGATCAATACATATCAAAAATGGCTTTAATATTCATTTAAAAATGTTTCTTCAGATCCAATTGTTTGGGTGGTCTGCTGGCCTTTACCAAACGGTAAATAAAGGGTTAACTTAATACAGCCTCTTCATGCTGTATTTTTCTTCTTTCCACCTGAAGTGCTTTAATCTATTCTTTGATTGACCAGTTCCTTTGTTGAATATGTATATATATCAAACTTAATTTGAGTATTGACGTAGGTAAATAAAACTTAGTTTGAATAATTATGTATATATACTAGACTTAATTTTCTTGTCTCAGTGCTCAAATTTTTGACCCAAAGGTCACCACAGATGCCCCCAAATCATGCTATGTAACTGATTTTGAACACTACATTGCAAAAAGCTATGTTCCAAAATTGGCAACGTGAGTACAAAAAGTGATAAACTTGTATATTCTAACGGTTAAAGAAGTAGAAGTCCCAAGTAGGTAAACACCCTTCAGTTTTCAAACCTCTGAATGGTCACATGTTTATTTGTACACAACCTCCTCAATTGATTACTGCCTTGATGGAGTCAAAATTCATTCTTCCTCCAAGTAATGGTCTACATGACAGTGCTGTAGCAGTACATATTGAAGTTGCTGGCATGGCACACTCACTTTTGTCCCCCCCCCCCCCCCCCCGACACCTGCCTCCCTTCACCTCCCACTCCCACTCCCACCCCAAGAATATAACCTTGTTGAGGTTTGGTTTGGGGCCAAAAGAGACTCATCAGATCAGATACATGCATTATGAAATTTGGATCTTAGGTATATTTGTTAATATTTACATTTGTTATTTTTGTTAGCATTGAAAGAATAGGAATGGTAGTGTAGTTCATGAGGCAATGGTTACACTAGAGCATCTCGTGCAACCAACGTGCTGCGCAATAATATCCTCATGCTTGGCCTGGGACTATTTTCACTTCCCAATTGTTAGCGCCTCATGACGGACAAAATCCAAACTAAACTGCCGAAGCGTTTGATTCATAGGCCTAAGCATAATGGGAAGACGGTATCAGATGATCAAGAATTGCATATCTACTCGTCAAAACTTGCCTAAATGTTTTCTTTTACTGGTTTTGCAAGCTTTATTGAAATAAAGTTGTTGTGTTATTCTGAACTATTTTTTTCCTAGTTTTGTGTTCCAGGAGTTGCCTTGACAACTGATGGCTGATGTAGTTGCCCCGCCTACTTGGCTCCTCCCACTAGTAAACAAAAAGGCAATTTTTTGTAAATTAACAAGCTAAAAACAATTTTACATCAACTATCAATGATAATACTTACTCTTATGTCAATAGAAATTGATGTTAAATGTAAATATAAGAATTAAACTTCCTCTCTAGTGTAATTACGGGCGCATGGTTGCAGTTTGTGTGACAGGCATTTCTTTGATGACGCGCTACCGCGCGTCATCAGAAATGCCTGTCACACAAACTGCAACCATGCGCCCGTAATTACACTAGAGAGGAAGTTTAATTCTTAATTGAATACCTTTCTATCAGTGCTTGTTACATGTGTAATGATAAAGTAGTTTATTGGATGTTTTGTTGGCAAGACATTCAAGACAGTCATCTGCCTACAGTCTGTTTCAAAGTGTTTTGTGATGAAAATTCTCAGCTTTGCTTTACTGTTCCATACGGTAGAATCAGATTTACAGAGTCCTAGTCTATTTACTATTGGATCTTCACCATCATGATAATCTTATCCACTCACTGCACTTGACGCAGCATCTGACATGGCATTCATCAAGGTCATCAAGAAATCAGAGGTAAGGCAGAAGTACTTTAAACTCATCCGTGTTGGTCTCCCTTTCTTTTCATTTCATTTGAACTTTCAAAATTCAGAGGTTATGATGCATTTAAAAAAGTTTTTATAAGTTATGTTCTAATAAAAATCTGATCCCCTGCTTAACAACTTAATAATCAAGTTTGATCTCAAATCCACTCTAGTGATCTTGTTGGTAGCTGGCTTCTGGAGCTTCCTATTTTGGAATTGCTATATGGGAAATAGACATTTTCCAGTCATATATTGTGCAGATTGCTGGTTTATTGTTATCTTATGAATCCATGTCCTTTGTTTATTTTTTACATTTCATTTTATTTATCTATTTTGGAAGATGGATGGGGGTCACTCACACTGATGATCTATTGCAGCCAGCAGTGCACTGGTCTCCCTTTGAATGCCATACATTTTACACCTTTATGCTTGTTTAAAAAAACTGCAGCTGAACATACTTCATAGGTTTCTGTTTCTCCCTTTTCACTGTCCAAGAGTTCAAACACTGCTTCCTTGGTGTCTGGCTTGACCTCTATTAGATTTCTCCTTAGGTTCACCTTGATATCCCTGAAAGAAGAACACAATTCTTGACTCCCAAAGACACCTTTGTCAGGTTTTGTGTTACATTTTTTAAGTATCAACACTGAACAAATTGCCAGCAGCACTTTTAAAGAATTCACCTACATATGAAGGTAAACAATCTTTTCAACACAAACAAAATATCAGCAAGTACAGGAAATCTGTGCTCCCAGTGAAATATTGCACTTGGCAGCCAAGAAAATAAAATACAATGTAGCACTACAATAATTATGATACTTACACAATACAATGTAGCACTATATATGATAAGTACAGACACAATGCAATGTAGTACTACAATATATGATAAGTACAGACACAATACAATGTAGTACTACAATATATGATAAGTACAGACACAATACAATGTGGGCATTAAAACATATGATAAGTACAGACACAATACGATGTAGTACTACAATATATGATAAGTACAGACACAATACAATGTGGGCATTAAAACATATGAAAAGTACAGACACAATACAATGTAGTACTACAATATATGACAAGTACAGACACAATACAATGTGGGCATTAAAACATATGATAACTACAGACACAATACAATGTGGGCATTAAAACATATGACAAATACAGACACAATACAATGTGGGCATTAAAACATATGATAAGTACAGACACAATACAATGTGGGCATAAAAACATATGATAAGTACAAACACAATACAAAGTGGGCATTAAAACATATGATAAGTACAGACAACAGTCTTGAAAAACCACTCCTATGAAAGACCACTTGATCCTAGTATTTGTACAGGTACCTCCCAGTACAGACCACAGTTCAGTGCGCCCTTCAATACGTGGTCTCTGAAGACAGGCTTTATTATGGATACTAACCTTTTTTTAACAACTTCCCATAAAGAGTCTGCATATTTCTTGACTCCAAAGAGAACTCCTAGGGAAGAGTTGTACAATATGTTGGCTTTGTCTCTCTTGCCAGTCTGAAAGGGAGGGTTAATATTGTCATTCCATTGCTTCACTATCTTTTGGTCTACACACATTTTGTTACATGGAAAAAAAAACAGGTATGGTGATGAGGCAACCCCAGCACAAATACCTCTTGTGAGAAAAACTATTATTTTCAACTGAAATGGCCTCACGAAAAAAATGTGTTTATAAACTAGACTGACCAGGTGAGACCTCTTGCAAGAAACAAAAAGTGTGTTTATAAACTAGACTGACCAGGTGAGACAAGAAACATATTATGATGATCATGACACCTATGACAAAACCACAGCCCCACCCTAAAGCTATTTATCAGCAATGCTTTGAATAAGATATTCTCAAATGTAAACTTCTGGCATGCAGATAGAAAATCTTTCCTGTGCTTACAAGACAACAAGCTTTCACAGTAATTACACATTACAATGTATTTTCTCAAGTAAATGTCAATGCTTTAACCCCTGCCATCCCATGCGTACAATGAAAATAGTGATTTAAGACTTAGATTTGCAGCATCAGGGGATCAATGAGGTTAAAGTTGAAGTTTACAGGAATATATACGGGATTTTTTTTTTTTTTTTTTTTTTTGACTTTTAAAGTCCTTGTGCAAATTCACAAAGACCCTTATTTCTCATCTCAGACTAAAACAAATACTTTATTTAGGATTTTAGCTCTTCTTTTCAAAACTTCCCTGTCATGCAAACAACACATAAAAATTCTTGCACATCGCAACCAAACACCAGGACACACCACCGCACATCGGGAATCCTGCCGAGACAAGGCCAATTACATCTGGGCTGGCACTAGAAAATTTATCATTTTAGCCAGACTTACCCAAATTAAATTTTGGAGGTACTACTTGGGACTAGCTGTAAGAATTTTATTACATGAGCCATTTTTTTGCTTAAAAAGTCAAGAATATTTTGTTTGGCCAAAGAACCAGATTTAGGTACAAGTATAATGATCATTTTGTAATAAATTGTGAACTTGTAGCCACATTTTATGTGTGTACAATCTGAATTTATAAATGCAACATCCTGTAGCCAGTTCACACCTTTTTAGCAGGTGGCTAACTGGCTAATGCTTAGCGCTAGCCCAGTTACATGATGCATTTGTAACTTGAAATTCCCTGTTTTTGATTGTGTTACAATACATACAGATGATATGACTAAGACGCAGCCCACTAACAATGTTTTGCTCTTTGATGTACAATTGTATCTTGAGTGAACTTATCCAATATACAAGCAGGTCAGACATGTGAGCTGAGTAGCTTTTTTTCTTAATCAAATGCTTGAGTGGATTTAACCCTTTCCCCCCTTGAATTGACACTTGAGTCAACAACTTTCCTTGGCATGAGTTGGGCACTAAGTGTCCAACTCTTGGCAAGGAAAGTTGTTGATCTGGGGCATGTGATCTTGATAGGGCTCATCTACAAATTCTCAGTCAAAATTGTGTTTCATTATTGTTGAAATTAATTGAAAACACTAAAGCAGACGACATTTGACCACCAGCTGGTTTTTGCCAGTTTACGGGGGACAGGGTCAAGCACACCAAGGCCAGCCATTACTGTAAGCAATAATGAAAGAAACCTAAAATATTGGCATTACAAATGGTTTATTTCTAAATATGGCACATGATGCTGTACTTTCATGTTATATGTTATGTTGCTATATGGATACTTTGCTATGCTGTCACATAAATTAGTAGCTAATATTTGTTTCCATAAATGCATTGAACTGCTGAAGAATGCCAGTTCCAATAATTAAGCAGGTTTTTACCTTTGTGAAGTACTCCTCTGTAAGGTATACTATTTTCTGTGGAGCACCTGGACATTTGATTGGCGTGTTTGGAAAGGTGAATATAGCATTGCCTTCCTTGAATTGTTTCATAGCTTCGTGTGTTTTGTTGACATATTTGGGGGAGTAGTTACTGCAGACCTGTGGGTCTCTGTCCAGCGCCTCCTCCAGCCCTTTCACCTGCAATGCACAAGCTTCACACATTTAACATTGTTTTCTACATGTGTACAGAAATGATTTAGCCTGAAAGCATTATTACCTCTCTGTCAAAAAAAACAAAAAACAAAAACAAAAACCAAAAAAAAAAAAAAAACCATTAAACTTAGCATTCATTTCCCATCCACCCTCGGCTTTTTCTGTTTCCTTGTGTGGTTACCTTTAACTGCATGTTTATGATGACATTTGTATATAACTGAAAATGATGGAAAACAAACTTTGACAATAATTTTAACTAGCAAAATGCACTTAAAACCCAATAATTTACCTGATTTGTATTTGTCAATAAGAAGACTAGGCAAGGGCCAAGATGGCGAAAAATGCCTGTCTGCGAAGTTTGCCTGGGTAAAGACTTTAGGTTAGTCTGACCGGTTTCGTTCTATATCAAACTCATCAGAGACTGCCCAAAGACAGCTGCGTCTATTTTTTACCTTGAATTTTAGGTGTCCACGTTATCCATTATTTGCATGTGGGGTGACGCAAAACCATTGTGTTTTTATGTTGGACAAGCCAACTGTCAAATTGGTCAGTGGTCAGTTGGGTTAATGCCGGTCCACGTGATATGGTGTGCACGTGTATATGTTTACAAACACTCCGTTGTCAAGGAAACGTGATGTCTCTTTGCTAGTGTCCCCAGTGGGTGCAGATTTCCCGAAGGAGAAAGAGTGTTTGGGGGTCAAGGTAAAATTTATTGTTGGTGCATGGATATTCATGGACCTAGGCTGGAAAAGACTATTCCATTTGAGTGACATGAATTAGCAATCTTTGGCCACAGAAACTTGATCTGTTCTGTTTAAAGCTTATCACAAACAATGTCAATGGGTGATAGGCATGGGATGTATTAAAAGAAAAAAAAGATTTTAACATAATGAATTAATATGAACATGGCAATTGATGAATTAGCTAAATACGTGAAGTTTTGCCATAAATGCAAAGCTTCATTAGAAATGAAGAATACCTGTCAAATCAAACAGTATTACTAAATTTGTATAATACAAGTTCAGATAAAAACAATTTGACTTGCCCCTGAACCAGTATGTATGTAAACTTAAAAAGTAGCAGATGTACTTTTTCCCTGTATGACATAATTCACCAAATATTTTTTGAAATGCTATTTTTTGCATTTTATTTGAGCAATTAAAGTTTCTAAAATTCTCTGTGCTAAAAACTGCTTCATCAAGATTGAAACATCACAACAGAAATATCTTTTCTTTCACAGCAAGTCATCATGGGGAGCGAGAAAATACAAGAAAAGCAACTTCTTATACTTCCTTGAACTTTGTAAGATCCAAGTTACATATGAAATATTAATGTAAATCTTAGTTTCAATAGGTAAGGTCCACATTAACTGGTTCATGTGGGTTCTCAGTAGAGGGCTCTGTAGGCAGGTGGGCTAGGTATGTGTATTTCCATTAGTGTCCATTGTAATCTGCATTTATGTAACTTTCAAACTACTCTACCTAGAAACATCAAATTTCTTGTAGTTAATGCTTGAACAGGTAAAATACACCTGTAAATTTGGTAGCTTTTGCTGCAAAACTATTAAATGTATTGAATGTCACTTTAGCATAGAATCTTATACAGAAATACAAACATCTGGCCGGCAAGAATTTTGTGTATTGGGTTGTGTATTCAGCCAAGTACACATAAAATTGATAATTGTGACCTTTCCTATTACTCATGAACATGAAAATTGGTTTTATAATTGTAATGAATTGTAATAGTCTGTACTTCCAGTAAACTATGAAAGCACTCAATATCTGTAGGAATGGACTCCCTTCCTGCCTGCATGTTGCCACAGAAAACTACACCAGAAGCACATGCAAACTAAGTCATATGTTCAAAGAATGCGGGGCATAAATGTAAATGTGTCTGTTGGTACCATGACCACTGAATGGTCTGGACACACTAAAGAACATTCACATGGCATGCAGTTTGTTGGTGCTGTATGACCATCGAATGGTCTTGACACATTAAGAGTGTTCAAATGGAAAGCACTTTGTTAGTGTGTTCACGAGGCATGCACTTCGTTGGTGCTATATGACCACCCAATGATCTTGACACATTAAGAGTGTTCATGTGGCATGCACTTTGTTGGTGCTATATTACCACCGAATGATCTTGACACATTAAGATTGTTCGCATGGCATGCACTTTGTTGGTGTATTCACGTGGCTTGGACTTTGTTGGTTCTATATGACCACTGAATGATCTTAACATATTAAGAGTGTTCATTCTTGACACATGACGAGCGTTCACTCTTGACACATGAAGAGTGTTCACATGGCACGCACTTTGTTAGTGCTATATGACCACTGAATGATCTTGACACATTCACCCAATAGAGATGCACTTAATTACATCTATATGAAAAACGGCCCCCTTTGTTTACACTAATGCCCCCTGATAGCCTGAATAAAATGTGGTCCGTCATCATTTTTTGCAAACTTCTAATCTCCATGCGGACATGTTGTCAAAAAAAATAGTGGTCACATGAAAATTCAGTTTGCAAAAATGCTGCATGTTTTTATCTTCAATGTCTAAATTTGATTCAAATGTATTTAATTTACCAGAGGAGAGCTGGAATGTACATTGTCTGGCTTGTTTCTGGCAACTTCATTGGTAAAAACCTGCAAAACACCTCTCAAAATGGCCAGTTACTCAGGATTTAATTTAATTTAATTTAAACATATTTATTTCAACTGGATCGCCCTATAGTACATCGAGATGTCACTAATCGAGGGGTTCTCCAGAACATAGAGTGACACACAAAATGTATATTACAAAACACACAGGACAAAACAAGAACAAAGTTACCCAATTAACAGAGAAGCTGTACACATGCTTCAGATTTGTACCCTGCATACAAAAATCACAGTAGTGGTAGTCATCAAAATGCAAAACAAAGCAAAATAGTTAACTGCAGGTAGAATGTACACACATACGTCCCTGTTCACAATAATACGGACTAGCGGTAGGAAATTTCATAAAGGACATTTGGGAAGTAAGAATTATCAGCGACTAACCCAATTGAAAATTACTGCTTATGCATAACAGAACTAAGATATGAAGCGTCTAGTATCTACGATGTATCTGTGGAAAGCATCACAAATTTGTATGTTGAAGGGAATGGACAATTGGTCGCTACCAAAGAGAAGAATATGAGCTAGTCTGTCACTCGCTGTGTGTATAATCAGATTTGGGTGGACGCCGGGAGCAATAATAGGGATGATGGAGTTGAGTAGTCTAATTCTATAAGTTGAATACTTTGGACAAAAGAACAGGTAATGTTGCAGATCTTCAGTGGGGTAGGAACACGAACATGTAGGTTGTGGGATGATGTTGACTTTAAAGAGATCAAAGTTAAGTCTCGAGAATCCAAGACGAAGCTGGGTATGACAAATGTTGGCAAATCTGTGTCCTTGGGTATAGTAAACAGGAACATGATCCACTGCTAGTAGTGTTGCTTTCAGCTTTGATTTGAATATTTGGAGGGAAATTGAGTCTCTTATATCGGAGGGAAGATTATTCCACAGTTTGATAGTGTCAGGTAGGAAGGATTTGTCTAAGCGGTTAGTTTTGCAATTGATGGGACGTATGGAGCTAGTGTGGCGGAGGTTGAACGCATATGTAGCAAAGCTACAGACTATGAGGAAAATTCTAAGAAGATCCTCAAGTACTATGAGCTGAGAGATTATCCCACTCAGTTACTTAGTGATGCAAAAACTAAAGTGAACTCAGTCGAGAGATCTACTACTTTATCACCCAAACCAACGAGGGACACTGACCAAGAAAAGTTTTTCTTGATCACCACATTTAATCCGACACTTCCACCTATCAAACAAATCATCCAGAACCACTGGAGGACACTTGAGGCTTCAACATATGCTGAAGCCCTGGTTGATAAGGAAGTGATCGTAGGCTACAAACGGGCGGACAGTTTACAAGACATTCTGGTCAATTCCAGGATCAGATACCATACAGATATACAGCTGAATCCAGCGATATCTGGAAAAAGACACAGCAATGAATGCAATAAAGCTAATTGCAAATACTGCACCTGTCTGGATACTTCAGGCAGAGTAACCAGTACACAAACTAGGAGGACATACAATGTCCCCAAGGGAGGCTGCTGCGAAAGTTCCAATCTAGTATACCTCCTCACCTGTGTCACATGCAATAAACAATATGTGGGTCAAACAATGCGCCCCCTGAAAGACAGATTGCGGGAACACTTTCGTTACATCAGCAACAAAGTCTTAGCACAACCGTTGGGCAGACATTTTGCTCAAAGTGATCACCATGGACTTGCTCTAAAAGTTCATATTTTAGAGTACATCCGCACCCCCCCTCGTCTAGAACGCACTAGACAGAAGCAACTAGACAGGGAAAGATTTTGGATGCACCAATTGCGTTCCATTGAACCTTTCGGTCTCAACATCATGGGGAAGTGAGCTCTCTTGCTCAGTCTTATGCTAAAATTTTATGTTCAGGGCACATTTCTCCATGGTCTCACCGCCTTGGTGGGCATATCATGCCTAACCACCTGGGAAACTGCACACACAACCTATACAACTGTGTAGTCACACAGTCTGAAGCTCCTGTTTTCAGGGCTTTGTGGCACTGTTGTGCCACCATTTCTAGCCTGTAATACACCTGATGACCCCATCAGTGTACTAGTAGTAGTCTTAAGATTTTAAGTCTACTGCGATTCAAATTACTTTTGAGTCACATCTTACCGTGACAACCACAGTCTTGGTAAGGCCGAACTTCTGTGTTACGTAATCACGATCGCGCGATTTACGTAACTACGGAAAAAGTTACCCCTCGGTATATAAACAGGCACTTTGTCAGTTACTCAACAGTTCCTGACGAGTCGCGGTAAGCGACGAAACCGGTCGAACATCATCTGATCTCAGCTTTTGTGACCCTTGCTCGGTCCTTGCTCACCTCTCAAAATGGGGTAGAATAACGCTGTTTCACAGTGTTCGCAACAAGGGAAAACTTTACCACCATGTTTACACTTGTGAGAAAGCTCAGAATCTCAGCTTCACACCTAGCATGGTCCCCTGTCTGCTAAAACAATATAACATTTGGTTCGATTGGGTCAAAGAGGTCATGTTTCCATTCAGAACAGCTTGGTCAGTCATGCCTGTCTATTGGGCTAGTCTGTCATAAATTTTAATTTGTCGTGACACGGTTTCTGATGTCAGTCAATAGGTGCCAAAGAGTCGCTGTCAGCATACATTTCAGTACTGCGCAGACACAATGGCATCATTGCTATCAAAACTGAGATGTTTTCTGTTCTTTCGGCGTATACAGGATGTTAAATGTTACTGTTCAGTACCAGAAGAAGGTGTAAAAATGTCTGATGGGGTGTCTTTTGACTACAGGAGAAGCATTGGAGGAAGACTGGCTATATTTGTGGTGGAAATTGTACTGTTGGCCAGCAGGTCTGGTTGACGCTCACATTCGTATCAATGTAGTCAACGAGTAAAATTGAATTTTGACGAATATTTCATTATATGTACAAAAATCCAACTGCTTTTCTCAAATTACTTTAAAAATATGCAACATATTACATTTTTATGGCCCCTTAACATCCAACAAACATGCACACATATCAATTAAATGATGTACTACATGGCCAAAATAATGCAACCCACAATGATATCTATATGTATCCTGCGGGTTTGAACACACGATGCCTTCAGACAACGTGCTGACTTCACACGGCGATGCCTTTACGCATTGTGCACCGCCAAAGGGTTAAAAGTGTTCATGTGATATGCACCTGTAAGTGCTATATGACCAACAAATGATCTTGACACACTTAGAGTGTTCACATGGCATGCACTCTATTGGTGCTATATGACCACTGAATGGTCATGACGCAATGAGAGTGTTCACATGGCATGCACTTTGTTAGTGCTATATGACCACTCTGTAAGCACTTTGTAATGGTACAATTCAATATTGACACATAATAGCATATTACACCTGAGTAAAGTAGCGTTTTATGTTCAAGTATGACTGCTTGCATTTTAAGTACAATGGCGAGAACTAGTTGTGAACTTGTTACACATTATATACCTTTTCCTTGTAAGTTTTCTTACACATTTATACACCCTTTTGACAGCATACTTGTGAAAATAGCTCAGCTTATCTGACAGTCAATCAATGGCAGTTGACAATCCTATTACAAAACAGCCATTATTCCAACAGATATCCTGTACAAAGTGCTAACTATGTGGATATCCACAGGTCCGCCAAAGTTTGCTGTGTATTGATTTTATCTGTACAGTAAAACCTCCTTTGCAGGGCACATATTTTGGAGTTGACATCTTTCAACTTAAGGTGCCTTTCTGCAGACCCATTTCTAACATATGCATTTTCCATGTTAATGTCCCTGTACAAAGGGAGACACCTGCATGCTCCTACAGTGACAACTATTGGCTGGTCCAATGGACGACCACCGCACACAGGTTTTACTATGGGCCTACATATCAATGAGTGTACCTGCCTACCAGTCAGCACCTGATCTGATGTTCATGTGTACCACTGGCCTCTATTTTGCCTTGTTGTCTGTCAAGGAGAGATATTTGCCATGTAATGTTTTGACCCACTTATTTTACGTGGCTTGTAAAAGATGTAGAGCACAGTATGGTCACAGTCCGTGTCTCACATGTAGGCATTCACTTCCTACCCTTTTGTGGTGGGCAATGTTGATCCCAGCCTTGAGAAATATCCACTGTGAGAGACTCCACTTTATTCAGAGACCTCTTTGCCGAGTTGCTGATTTTATTTTCCCTGATATATAATTTACTTCTTAGGAAACCCCTCCCCCTCCCCTTGTTAACCCTGCCTCTGCTTGACCAACCCTCCTGGTACATGCGCACATACACCAGTCTGTCACGCAGACACACTTCAAGGTCAAAAGTGATGGTTCCTCAAAGCCAGCGGTCTTCATTACTCGTACAATAAGATGGAAAATCAGCACCAGAGATGTGATGAAGGTGGCCTCTCAAGCCAGGTGGCTTCTCATGTCAGGTGGTCTCTCAAGCCAGGTGACCTCTCATGGCAGGTGACCTCTCAAGCCAGGTGGCCTGTCAAGCCAGGTGGCCTCTCATGACAGGTGACCTCTCAAGTCAGGTGGCCTCTCAAGCCAGGTGACCTCTCATGACAGGTGGCCTCTAAGTCTTTTTATCAGGTACATTATATTGTACCACTTACATGGTCTTAAAACTGAAGATAATGGGATATTTATAACATGTAACCAAAGGAGTTCAGAATATGTGTGACAACAGCCCAAAACCCTGCTCAGTTTGTACAGCCATACACCCTCAGAGGAAATCAATGATAAAACTCGACAATTAAACCAAATAAACACACAGCTGCATACAGTCAGTCAATACAATCGCCTCACACTAAAACATGTACATCAACAAATATATGTTTAGGGTACACTTTAGTGCTAAAGAAATGTTTGCAGTGCTGAACCACATAAGCTTTCATTATACAGGGGACACAATACTAACCTTTCACTTTGGTACTGAAAGCTTCTAGTTTAAGTGCTGAACTTTGCCCTACAGCTGTGGTATTGTGTGAAAAGTAACAGTTAAACTGGATACACTTATTGTGTAATTGTTTGCTATCAACTGTGGAGAGTCCATTTAATCATTTTAAACCTTACAGCACCAGCTTGACACTGACTTATTCCTGAGAAGGGCATCACTTTAATGTATTGAGTAATACTGTCAAGAAAATGAATGGTGTCTGTATATTTACTTCCTTCCCATGACATAACAGAAGCACCCTAATGTACAGCAGTCCCTGCAGAGTTCCAGGGTCACTCTGCACCATCCCAGTCACCACAGCACAAAGTCCTAAATATGTTTTAACTCAAGTACCCACGACGTAAGCGTACCTGTGGCACGTCAGTCCTTGTAGGACACTGTTGTTTTTATGGGACCTCCCAACACTGCTCACCACACCACTTAACTTACCGCATGAAAGTTGAGCTGTATTCCCATACCTATAACCAGGAACTCATATTTAATCTGCAAAATAGAAATAATATATCCATTGAATGAAACATAGTGACCTTTCTGGTTTACAGATACTTTTTGGAAACTCGCACAATTTGGAATCTAGGGTAAACATTTTGGAAGACAACATGTAAAGATGAGAGATGTGCTTTTTAGAGGTACAGAAATGTTTTGTCACTATAAATCATGATATTTTAAAATTCAAGCTGGGAAAGTAGGCCATCATTGACAATGAGTTCAAGCGGTTTTCTTCACATTTATCAGAAAGATGACAAGTCATAATCTATAACAGAAAATTATCAAGTAAGCTACATTGTGTAAATGTTACGATAGGGATCCCCCAGGGGTCTATCCTCTGCCGCTCCCTCTTTCTTTTGTATGTAAATGACATTGTTCAGTATGTAAACAAAGGCTCATGTAACTTGTTTGCTGATAATACCATAATATACTCCACAGGTACCACCCTCCGTGAAAAAACTGGTGCCTTACAGCTAGTTTAGATGATGTTAGTTATCGGCACACCAGAAATAAGCTTACAGTCAATGCAGGTAAATCGAAGACAATGCTTATCATACTAAAACAAACTTAATAAGGAACTCTTCAAACTTTTTATGGATGGGGAGGAAATACAACATGTTAATGATATGAACTATTAAGGTATTTATTTGGATGAAAATATCAATTGGTTTGCTCATTTGCAAAAAATACATATTAAAGTTATATCTAAACTAGCTGTTTTGAGAATATTAAGTAAGTTTTTAAACAAAAGAATATTAGAATTAATTTATAAGCTGACACAGTATGGGGTCTCCTGCAGCGTGAAGGGACTTAAAACGGCCCAGAAATTTCAAAATGCTCATGTAATAACTGGAAACTATGATTATATAAATGTAGGGGGGGGGATACTTAGTAAAACATTTAATATGGCAAACTATAGCAATGCGGCAGCGATTTCACACTGCAGTCTTAATGTTTAAATGTGTAAGCAATTTAGCCCCAAATTATCTTCTGGACCAAATAAACCTCCTGAGGGACACTAACATATACTAGACATGTCAAACCAATGGACTGAATGTTTGTACTCCTTTTCCACTTAAAGATATCTTTAAAAGATCCTGTTCATACAATGGTACAACAGTGTGGAACAGCCTTCCCAACTTTTTACTGGAAAATGACAACATTGATGATTTTAAAACTAATTATAAATTAGAGGGCTGCATGAACAGCCCATGATGCTCAGCTGACCTAAGCTTGTCCTGCAAAATCAAAGTTGCAACTGAATAGACCTGTGTTGAGGCTTAGCTGAGTGCATATGACATTTAGAAGTATTTCAAGACTGATGACTGAGCCTCTCAAAGTGCAGCCTGACTAGAAAGTCAGCTGAGCTAAACATTGCAGTGCCACCTGGTGAACAAATTAAGAACTAGGAGTCCATCACAGTGTTTCTGTGTGATATTAAAGTAATTGGGTGAGTGGTTACAGAGACAACGATTTTTAAAGATTTGCCACAAAAAAAAAAAATCATAAATTCAAAAATTACTCAAGCATGACCATTAGAACAAACTCGGTAGAGACCCATCCAAGGTACATTGTTGCCAAGTTTGAAGTCAATCCGGATGACGGTCTCAATGAAGAAGTGGAAAAACGTGAATAAGCATAAAAATGCCCATGGAGCTACATGGTTATCAATAAGAAAGGTGCATCTACCGATAAGTACCCAAACTGAAAAAATTGTTAAAAATCAGGAATCCCCAGCAGTACTACTTAGTGAACTCCTTTGTTTGACCCTTCCACAAGGAAAAAATCCACCAAGTTTCAGCTTAACATGACTGATAGTTCTAGAGAAGTTGAAAATTGCGAAAGCACATAAAAAATCATAAACAATTAGGAAAAAAATTGCAGCGCCACCTGGTGAACAAATTGCGAGCTAAGAGTCCATAGGAGTACTCCTGTGTGATATCAAATCAATTGGGTGAGCAGTTTTGGAGAAGAAGACTTTTGAAGATTTGCACACCCCCCCCCCCCCAAGAGACCCACCCAAGTTACATTGACACCTTGTTAGAAGTGAATCTGGCTGGTGGTTTTCGAGAAGAAGTAGCAAGTGTAATTGTAAACGGACAGACGACAGACATCCCGGCAGCCTAAAAGCTCAGCCTGACTAGTAAGTCAGCTGAGCTAAAAACACTGTTTTAATTGATTTGTTTAAACATGTACTATGTATGTTTTAAACTAAACTGTGTATAATGTGTACATTTCTTCACTTGTATGTATTTTTCTGTATTACTTTGTATATTTCATCTGTAACAGGGCCTCGTGGAAGAACAGCCTCTGGCTAAATGTGTGCCCCTGTATAAATATATTCAAATAAAATTTTAAAAAATAAAAAACAAGTTTTCTTGTCTGATTATTGTTGGTTTTTGTTTTGCATTTTTGACAGTATCATTTATCATCCAAACATAAAATATTAAGTTGCACCTGTCAATAGCGACACTTGGTGCAGTCTATTCAATTCCCAAAATGCATGAAAATGAGACAGACATAGAAAGTTTGTAAAAGAAATGTTTTGTAAACTTTTAAACCGCACATGTAAGTATTCATATAATGAGAAATTAACTTTGTGTGGTCTTACCTGTCTGCCTCCTTCAGTGGTAACTGTGTTGTTATCAGGGTCAAAGGTCACAGCTTTGTCCTTGATCCAGGTAGCTGCCCTGGGTAGCACCTCCCCCATAGGCCTGCCCGACTCATCCAGCGTTTTGAGTCCGGCTCCCACCAGTGTCCAGATTGGCTGGTAGTAGTGCACCTGAAAATCAAAACAAGTGACGATTGGAACTCAATCCGTATGGAAGTGTACAAAAAAAACAAAAAAAAAAAAAGAAAAAAAGAACCACTGTAGAATGTGACCTAAAAATATTAAATTACAGTGGCTCCCCTCTTGAGAGGCCCCCCTGATGAGAGGCCACTTCTCAATGCAGCAAGGGTAGCCTTTGCATTATAACCCCCCACCCCCTCACCCACCCACCCCCCACCCATGAGAGGCCACCCCTCTTATAAGGCTAGATTTCTGGTGCATTTGGGGTGGCCTCACAAGAGGGGGCCCACTGTATAAGCATGTTCATGCTTGAAGTGACACTACATTTTACAAGGGAGACACCAATTCAACTTCCTGTATTTAAATGTTTCACTCATATCTAACTACAACCATTTTTACTGTCAATTTCCATTCTGAAGGTAACAATTTTGAAACAAATACTAAGTCTGTCTTTTTCACTGGAAACAAATGTACTTTGATGAAATTGGGAAAGAACACTTTGATCCTGCTTCACTGCATGGTAAGTATGTACAGTAAAACCTCCCTATACCAAATACTCTTGACAGAAAAAAAAGGTCGGTACAGTGAGGTGTTCTGTATAGGGAGGTTTGCTTACATTGGAAGTATATATTTGGGACTGAGAAATGGTGTTCAGTATAGACAGGTGTTCGGTATATGGAGGTGTTCAGTTAGAGAGGTTTTACTGTATGTCAAACAATGAACTCATGTACAACATCTTTAGAGATTTATTTCCTGTGAAAATGGTCCCCTGACCTGATGAAGTAAGTAGAGCTGGGCACTGCCAGGCTGGCCACTGCCAGGCTGGCCACTGCCAGGCTGGGCACTGCCAGGCTGGCCACCACTGCCAGGCTGGGCACTCAGTGCCAGGCTGGCCACTGCCAGGCTGGCCACCACTGCCAGGCTGGCCACTGCCAGGCTGGCCACTGCCAGGCTGGACACTGCCAGGCTGGACACTGCCAGGCGGGCCACTGCCAGGCTGGACACTGCCAGGCTAGGCCCAGCATAATGATAACAATTTTAGTCTGGTCTTTTTAAAGAAATTAACCCCTCCACTTCCATATATTAATAACAAATAGAACATCAAGTCAATTTACTAACTATAAGTTAAAAATACAACATATGCCATTTCTCCCCCATGTTTTCACAACCATCACCAGTCATAATGGTACACAGTGACTCAGCAAGTCCAGCATATGGCCCATCACCTGGTATGTGTTAAAAATACAGTTATGTCCAGGGTGACAGGGTGGGAGAAAGGTGGAAAGAACAAAGAGAAGTCAAGTTTACTGGGGAAGATTAGCTGGATCTTGGGGCAATGCCAACTCTGCTATCTGCAGATTTCAAAATATTCATAATGATGATGGTTCCATCTCAAACAAGATTTACTGAAAATGACAGCATTGGATAAAATAATGGCAGTACTGGGGGACATGTCAATGTCTGACGTATCAAAGGAAGTGTGAACAATGTAAACACATGTAGCACCATCACAAAAATAGACTTGCAGAAGGAGGGAGTCATAAACAAATAAATGAGGGAAGGGGGGGGCGCAGTTTTTTAATTCCTGCTGCTATAAATACAATTGTTCCTGCCTTGGGGGTTGCTGTCAGGACAGATCTCAATGAAAGTCCCAAATCCTATATTTAACCCTTTCCCCCTTAAACCGGCCAAAACTGGCTGGTGGTCAAATGCCATCTGCTTCAGCGTTTTCAACTGATTTCAACAGCAATGAAAAACAATTTCACTGAGAATTGAAGATGAAACCTGTCAAGACAACATGACCCAGGTCAACAGCTTTCTTCGGCATGGGTTGGGCACTTAGTGCCCAACCCATGCCGAGGAAAGCTGTTGACTCAGTCTTAATTCAAGGGGGAAAGGGTTAACATGTTATTTTCCAGCAGGAAATGGATGGCTAATGTCTGTGGCAATCACTGCAGTGACTGGAGATCAACACACCTGGGGCTGACTGAACAGCTACAGTAATGTATACCCATACTTTTATCATCACTTATTAAACATCAGACAGCTTGCATCCCCAAATGAAACAAGGTCTTTATTTCATTCATTTCATAACAGCTGTGGGTGAAGCTGGAATTAAATGAGTATAATGTATCCATATTCTTGTAAAGAGAGCTTTCCTTCAGGTACAAATATGACTGGTCCAAAGCCAGCTGGGTTTTTCTTCTTTTTGTTTTCTTTTTCACTGGGTAGTACATCACAAAAAACTGACCCAAGCTGTTCCTATGTATTGCCACTTTAGTATGGATCCAGTTCCAACATTGTGATCATATAATAGCTGCTGTCAAATGAGTGATTGTAACAGCTTTTTTATAACATGACCAGATATGCATACAAACAAGCATAATATTGACCATACCCACAAATCTAACCTCAATCTGAGGAAGTCTCAGGCGTTTATTACAGGTTTTAACAAGTGTACCATAAATCATACATAAGTGCATGCAGTACATGTGTGTCAAATTTCTGTGGTTATTTATTCATGTGAACTTACCTTGAGCCAGACACTTATTATATTTTCTACATTGGCCAGCCATAGCCCCAGTCTAATTTGAACTGAAGTAATATTTTGCAATTAAGGACCACAGCATTATGTCACTAATTTGCATTTTAGCACACATTCTGCAGTGTACAGTTTACCTGTAGTATATGCATAACTAGGTTGAAGAAATCCCTTGTGCCTGGCTCTGATGTCTTTTTAGGCCTGCCATCTTGTCAGACAATTTAGCACACTTACAAACATTATGTGTACATGTATATGCTCATCAAAATGCAGATTTACAGGGAAATTTTTGGCCCAGCCTCCCCTCCCTTCCGTACATGGCCAGCACTGTCAAGATTGGCTGCTTGTCATTGCACCATGTCTGGGTGTACAGTCTGTTCCTCTGTCCATGTACACATGGTTAAAGCCCACTTGTCACACCATCACTCTCTCAGCAGAAGGTGTGGGCATGATATACACTTAACATGCTCAACAATCATCCACAACACTACAATAGCTGAAGGGCTTTTAGCAATCTACATTAAATGTTAACCATTAAAGTGCTAATCACTGCTACAGTTGTTTTCACATTACCGTTAAACATATAATGGTTAAAAGATTCAAATTCCTCATGAAGATACCTTTCATTCAAATGCCAGCAAATAGTAGTCTTAGTCAACATGTTTCCTTGGGACACTTTGTGCACACTGTGTGGAGTGTCTCGAGCAAAGCTGTTGACTCAGTCTTAAATCAGCACTTTAAGGGTTAAAATTTCTGCCTGCACAGATGGGGCAGTCAAGAGTTATACAAAGTACCTGGATCCTGTTTTAACATTTGGCACCCGGATCTCCATACAGTTATGTGCCTTTAGATTCTCAACACCCAAAGCATACACACAAAGTTGCAGATATAGGCCGTAAATTTATCATGCCAAAGAACAAAGCCAGAATGATCCACAGGTTACAGAAATCCAAGGACCATATTTCTATGTGTTTTAGTAGGCTCTCACTGTTCATCCTATTGAGCCCACACAAACAAACTCTGGTTCCATGTGCAAACAGAAGGTAGTAATAATCATCAAATCAATGTCCAACCAATGCTAGGACATTGGACAACTAATCAATTCCTTTTTTCTAAGCATCACAGATTTTAGTTGTTAGGTGTCCTTAAACAGTCCACTCAATTTACATCCGACATATATTTGAACAGTTATCAACTCAATGCAAAATAAATTATTGCATGAGCTCATAGTTTCAAAGGGGAACAATCACTGCACAATCAGCTTGGCTCCTATGGGGCTTTAAGATTTATAAGCTTAAGCAATGCTATGAGGGAAAGCTTTCAAAGCATGCTAGTCTATACCAGTCTCTACTACATGTGGCATTAGACCTTGTATCTTCTTCAAAAATTAAAAAAAAATCATGTCCCACCCTGGCTTGAGAAACTGAAGCCAACCTGAATGTTTACTCTTCCTACTCAATCCACCATCATGCACACATGCAAATCTCATCAACTGGCATAATTTCTCTGCAGCAGAGATTGAGTTCAGCATGAATTTCCTACATTTTTGTGTGTCTGTCTTGAAGTGCTGTAAATATGTGCAAGATAAAAATATTAAGACAATTCCATTAAATCACTCCACCATTGTGCACACTGGTAAATCTAGAGAATTGGCACAAATTTTGCTGGGTTCTGAGTTTGAGTTCAGCATGATTTTTTTTTTTTCATTCTTTTGTGTCTGTTGTGAAGGCCTGTCAATATGTGCAAGATGAAAAATTGATATTGTTCCATGATATCAAAAGTGTATGTAATGTCAATTTTGACAAGTTAATACATTGTAAAGATATTAGGCAAGTGTGATTAATGTTGTCCAGAAAAAATAAAGTGCTACAAACAGTAATGTTTCAAAGTTGCTGAATATATTTCCAAAGATAACATCTTATTTTAGAAACTGTAAGGCTTAGATGTGAAGCAACCTTCCACTCCAAGAGAAATACACATAACTTTGAATGAAAATAATAGGTCTGCATATGTCAGTCACTAGGATAATCTTTTATGACCACAAATACTGTTTTCACCTGTAGATATACATATGCAGTTAGAAGATAATCTGCCATCATGGAAACAAGAGGGCTCTGATAAGCCAATGCTCAGCTGACCTATGATAAACAGAGCAAAGTGGAGTAGGCTCACCTTGATTGTAAATGAGATTGGAACAATCCCCACTGACTTGCAATGTTATCAATAGAAATGCATGCATTAACCACTGGGTACCACAATTGAAAAATTCATTAAAAATCAGCAATCCAGACTATCGTCACTTAGAGATTGTATACTCAAACGAACTTTCCAAAATATCGGAGAAAACCTCGAGGGGTTAATGCCAAAATCGGATTTTCACCAATTCTTTGGAAAAGGCAAGTTATTAGGTACTTCAAGGACTTCAAATGATACATTTTATCTTAAAAACAACTGTGCTGAGAGACAAAATATCTTGCAACCTCAAAGTGAAACATCACAATGGATTTTTGACCCATACAATAAACAGTGATTTTATTATCAAAACCCTTCAAAGGATAAAAAAGATCGCGATGAGCAATAATAGGAGTTTCTGCCTACCGATGCTTCAAAAGCTTCACTAGAGCTTCAAAGTTTTTCTTTGCTTACACACTACTCCATTTTGTAATTTTCATTGAACATACTTTTACTATATTCTTTCTAATGTATAATCCTGAAGAGGCCCCAGCAGTGTGGATCTATCTACTCACATTCACAGCTTGAATGAAGCATAATGGCATTTTCAGTAATTCCTCAAAGTCACACTAGATGGTACACTTATCAATAAGTCTTGGCAAGCACTACATGCATTCATGGTATTTTAAACAAATTCATTAATTAGTAAAGCACAATAACAAAGAGGAAAAGAACTTATTCGGGGAATTTGGTAGCTTGGACAGAAAGATATGAACAAAGGTGAATAATATCTTTTAATGAAAGACAGGTGCCAGATTATCTTTGATAATTCTGTGAGCAAAAATGGGCCTATCATAAGCATCACAAAAACTTGGCAACACTTCACAAGATATTCAAAATCAAACATTTTGAATATAAACACTGTTAAATTTGTATGGAATATAACCAAAAGATCTTTTGTGGGTCTAACCTCATGCAACATGTCAATTGCCAGACTCTTAAATCGTGAGATTCTTTCACAAATAACAGATGTGTACTCAGAAAAATACAATGAAAGAACAACAAATAAATAAAACTGAAAAATAATAAATAAATAATAGAAACAAAGAGAATAGACAGGTCTGCATTCACAAATTGATAAATTGTCATTTAGAGTCTGTGCTGCAAAAATATGGGACAAGTAAATTTTGATTCAGTGTGGAGAAATGACTTTCTTTGGGGGACAAGTAAATTTTCTCTCTAACATGTCCTAAGACAAGTGGCCAAAATCCTTAAGGTCAAGCCCTGAACACTGTCCACAAAAACCCTGCAAATATACCAGTAATTTGTCAGTCTTTGTGTAAACATGCAGGACAGGTTGAAGTGCAGGGTGGCAGTAAAGAAAGCATGTACAAGAATGGAAAGTAACTCAGGCAGATGAAAAGATGGTTACAACAATGATGGACAACCTATTCCAGGAAATTGGTGATACTGGATAAGGGAGGGGGAGGGGGTAAATTTCCATCCATGGATTTATTGGACAGTTGAAAAGGTTTTTTTGTACACAACCCCTTAGTGAACATATTTGTCTAACCCTCCCACAAGCTACATTTCCACAAAGTGTCAGAACAATTTGAGTGAAAGTTGAAAATAGTGAATATATTAAAAAAAGAAAAAGAAAAAAAATAGAAAAAATCACAGTGCCACCTGTTGAACAAATTAAGAAGTGACTCTATGCAATTTCAAAGCAATTGGCTGAGTGGCTTTGGAGAAGATTTTTTTAAGATTTCATCAAAAATTCTACACAAAAAAAAAAAATTAAAATTCCTAAAATCACAGGAGGGTGACCATCTGAACAAGCCTGATAAACCTAAGTATCACCCCACTAAGTTTGAGGTGAACCTGGTTGACACTTTTGGAGATGAAGTGAAAAATGTGAATTTCCATTGCAATCCCCATGCATTGACTTACATAGTGAATCAATAGGAATGCATGCACGAACTGACAAGTACCAAAACTGAACTAGAGGGCTGTGTAAACAGTGCATGCTCAGCTGACCTAAGCTTATACACAAAATCAAAGTTGCAACTAAATAGATCTGTGTTAAGCTTTAGCTAGTGCATATATCATTTAGAAGCATTTCACAGATTTGCCTCATGAAAAATTCATTAAAAATATAAATTTTACCATGTTTACTGGAGCCTGAGAAATTGAAGAATATTTAAAGAGAATTTTAAAAAGAACATTGCTACTTGGTGGAGAAAATACATGATATTGAGCATTAGGATGCCCATTGACTTATATAGTAATCCATAGGAAAGTGCATTTTACCAGTTTGTACCCAAATTAAAAAAAAAATCATTAAAAATCGGGAATCTACAGCAGTGCCACATAGTGAACAAATTTGTTTGACCCTTTCACAAGGAACATATCCTTGAAATTTCAGCTTAATCTGAGTGACGGTTCTGCGGAAAAAGTAAAAAATCATGAAAAATAAAGACAAAAATTGCAGCAGCACCTGGTGAATGAACTAAAAACTAGGAGTCCCTACAAGTGTTCTTGTGTGATATCAAAGCAATTGGATGAGCAGTTTCAGAGACGAAGACTTTATAAGATTTGCCCAATAAAAGAACAAAAATTCATAGAAAATCCATAAATCAGTGGATGGTGACAATTTGAACAAAATTGGTCGAGACCCACCCAGGGTACATTGTCCCCAAGTTTGAAGTGAATCTGGTATATGGTTTCAGAGAAGAAGTTAAAAATGCCAATCAGCATTAGAATGCTCATTGACTTATATAGTAATCAATAGGAAAGGTGCATTAACCAATAAGTACCCAAACTGACATTGTTTGACCCTTTCAGGAACCTATTCTCAAAATTTCAGCTTAATCTGAGTGACAGTTCTGGAGACAAAATCAAAAAAAGCAAAAATGAAACAAACAAAAAAATAAAATAAAACAAGAGGACTGTGACAGTCCTGTACTCAGCTGACATGTACATATACCCTTGTGATTTTATAAGATTTGCCCCAAAAAAGAACAAAGATATTCATAAAAAAATCCAAAAATGAATGGAGCTTGTCCATTTGAATGGATCCAATAGAGACCCACTCAACGTACATTGCCAGCAAGTTTACAGTCTATCGGACGGATGGTTTCAGAGAAGAAGTAAAAACTGTGAATTACCATTAAACTGCCCTTTGATTTACAAAGTAATCTACAGGAAAGGTGCATTTACCAGTAACTACCCGAAATTGAAAAAATCAGGAATCCACAGCATTGGTTCCTAGTGAACCATTTTGTTTGATCCTTCCACAAAGAACATATCCACCAAGTTTCAGCTTAATCTGCATGACAGTTCCTCCGAAGAAGTTGAAAAAAGCAATAACACACAAAAAATTATAAAAAAATAGAAAGAAAAAATTGCAGCAACACCTGGTGAACAAATTGATGACAAGGAGTCCCTAGGAGTGTTCCTGTGTGATATCACAGCAATCAGGTGAGCGGTTTCGGAGAAGATTTTCCACGATTTGCCCCCAAAAAGAACCAAAAAATCATAAAAAATCCCAAAACAATAAAGAGAGTGACCATTTGAATAATTCTGCTGGAGACTTACCCAAGGTACATTGCCATCAAGCTTGAAATCAATCTGACTGACCATTTCGCAGAACAAGTAAAAAAATGTGAATTAGCATAAGAATGCTCACTGACTTACATAGTAATCAATAGGAAAGGTGCATTTAGCAATAGGGACCCAAATTTTAAAAATCGTTAAAAATCAGGAATCTGTATTGTCATGAACACCTTTGTTTAACCTTCCCGCAAGGAATATATCCACCAAGTTTCAGCTTAACCTGAGTGACGGTTGTGGACTAGAAGGTGAAAATAGCAATAACACATAAAAAATCATAAACAAATAAATAATAAAAATTGCAGCACCACCTAGTGAACAATTTTAGAACTAGGAAACCCTAGGAGTGTTCCTGTGTGATATCAAAGCAATTGGGTGAGCGGTTTCGGAGATTTTTTGAGATTTACCACAAAGTTTTACTTGTTGCTGACCACATGATACAACCAATCATTGTTCCATCTTAATGAAGAATTCATATCTTGGACTGCGCCCCCCCCCCCCCCCCCCCGGCCCTTCTCCGCAATCAAGGAGACAGTCGGGCCACTTAAAACCATATTAATACATAAATATTGGCTTTTAAGATAGTCAACAGCTTTCAGTTGCATGTGTCGGGCACTTTCCCATGTCAAGGAAAGCTCTTGACCTGCATCATGTTATCTTGATAGGTCTCATCTACAATTCTCATTCAACTTGTTTTCCGTTACTGGAATACAGGAAGATCACATCACTCACACTTTCATGGGCTAGGATCATTCGCTAATTTTTCTTCTGAGTATTTAGTGTCAAAGGACTTTTTTGTTCCTATTACCTTGTGGAAAGTTAATTGATCTGATATTCCTTATGTTAAAGCAAACAATTTGGTGACTTAGTGTCATGTGTGTTTCCATACTATTGTAAATGAACACAGTCTTTGTTTTTTGAGTGTGCTCCTGTTCAGTAATTCCCCCTTTTAGCTACGTAACGTTACCTGTCGACCACCATGTGCCTGGACCTCTATGTCTGGGTCAAATGCCCACGAAATCAAGTTGAGTTTCACTTGATTCTGAAAACCTGATGGCCCTGTGGTGCACAAAAAATATGAAAAAATCCTAAAAAAAATATAAAAAATCAGTGGAGCATGACCATTTGATCAAACTTGGTAGAGACCCACCTAAGGTACACTGCCACCATGTTTGAAGTGAATCTGGTATGTGGTTTTGGAGAAGAAGTCTGTGAATTACCATTGACATCCCCATTCACTTACATTGTATTCAACAGCACTGTATGCAATAACCTATAAGTGCCTGAATTGGAAAATTTATTAAAAATAGGGAATCACAGCAGTGACGATTTTGGAGAAGAGTTTGAAAATAGTGAAAACACACTTTTTTACATAAACAATTTTGAAAAATCACAGCGCCACTTGTTGAGCAAAGTAAGGTCTAGAGGTCCCCAGAAATCTTTCAGAGCAATTGGCAGAGTGGTTTCTGATAAGATTTAAGATTTGGCCCCAACAAGAACAAAAAAAAAATCATAAAAAATTCAAAATTCACTGTGGCATGACCATTTGAATAAACTTGGTAGAGACCCACCTAAGGTACACTGCCACCATGTTTGAAGTGAATCTGGTATGTGGTTTTGGAGAAGAAGTCTGTGAATTACCATTGACATCCCCATTCACTTACATTGTATTCAACAGCACTGTATGCAATAACCTATAAGTGCCTGAATTGGAAAATTTATTAAAAATAGGGAATCACAGCAGTGACGATTTTGGAGAAGAGTTTGAAAATAGTGAAAACACACTTTTTTACATAAACAATTTTGAAAAATCACAGCGCCACTTGTTGAGCAAAGTAAGGTCTAGAGGTCCCCAGAAATCTTTCAGAGCAATTGGCAGAGTGGTTTCTGATAAGATTTAAGATTTGGCCCCAACAAGAACAAAAAAAAATCATAAAAAATTCAAAATTCACTGTGGCATGACCATTTGAATAAACTTGGTAGAGACCCACCCAAATAGTACAGAAAAACATGATACATATTCATCAATTCCAAACCCAACAATGACAACAAAGAGATTCCAGACTTGCCAAAGCATTAACATTTATCTTCCATTACCAATGTGAAGAAACAAATTTCACTCCTGACTTGAGACAGGCAGTCACCCATAAAAGGCAAGTGGTGGTTTTAAACTGGTCCTCTCAACCTTAGAAATATTCATCATTAACTGCAGACACTAGTTCTTTTCCAAAATGTGTAGGCCTAACCACCCAAAACACAAATTTCATTACTTCTGCCAAAAATAAAAAGAGACCTGGTAGGCCTAACACCTTTTAGTTCTCCCGACTTGTCAGTCAGCTAAGTTTACAGCAAAAGAGTAAAGGTACATACCCACCTAGATTTAGGTAAATCTGACCAGTGCTTTTGGAGAAGTTGAAAATGTGTATTGTGAATGCTAACAGCCAGACGATGGATGCCTAGCCACCACATAAGCTCTTCTGACTGACAAGTCAGCTGAGCTAAAAGCTCGAATTTGGTACTTTTTCTTCCTTTTCACCAACACCATGTTACCCACCAAAGATAATGCTCCATTCAAGAAAAATATTAATGATTCTTACACAGTCCAGAATACTTTACATGGAATTTGATACTCATTGACCAGATCCAATAGGAGATATGCATGTTAATTACCCACCACAACTGCATACCTGATTGCCTAGTCTCGCTTGGCGGGATATGGCGAGATACATGTTGGTACCTGTGGGGACAAACGGGATACATAATATTTTGGAAATAAAGAATACTGATTAAAGGCAGATGGAGATCTTTCTTTAGATATGGCTCGGGAAGTACAAGATTTGGCATTTGTGAACATAAATTTCTCCAAAAAAAAGCTAATTTTGTGAGAAATGTACATATGGCCCTGTATGTGACAATGATGTGACCTGCAGGTGCCCCCCCCCCCCCCCCCGTGATTGCCTGGTGCCAAACCCGTGCTTTGTGGCGGGAAATTGATATGCATATATGGTGGATTGCTGTTTGCTTGAACTGCTACTCTGCTAGTCTGCACCAAATGTGATACTTCTGACCACAATTGTTACTGTATATCAAATTTGATACTTTTTGACAATATACTCTGCATCAAAGTTGATGCCGGCCAGAACTGCTACTTTTTACATCAAATGTGATACTTCTGACCACAATTGTCAATGAACAACAAATCTGATAATTTTTTTACCAGAATAGATACTTTGTATGAAATTTGATACTCTGGACCAGAATTGCTATTTTACATCAAATTTTCTACTTTTGACCAAAAGTACTACTTTGGTCAAATGTTGTTTTTTTTGTTTTTTTTTTTTGCAGTAAAGGGGTATCTGGTACCTAAATGTTGAATGGTATGGATGGACTGATGGACTGACGGTGTGACCGATGGACAGACATGAGTGATTGCATAGGTTCTGCTACGTAGGGTCAGCAGAGCTAAACACGGAGTTCACAAGGTCGGACGTCTGCTCAGCAGGAGCAGCACGCTTGACCATCGATTTTTTGTGACAACCTGTAACTGTTATAAGTGTGTCCTGCTCGCACAGTCACACAGTCTTGCACACTGGTCCACGTTTCTACTCACAGCTGGGTTCGAATACTGGGTTTTGGCAGGGACTCGCATTGCCCGATGAGTACAAATGAACGGATCCACGTCATAGTATACGTTATTCTGGCTTCTGCATCCCATTCACGGTTTTGCTCTATTTGTACACAGGTGGAACCAGCAGAATGGTTGTCATCTTATTTTGGTCGATACGAATCACTGATTTCGACAGGCGGTGACTTTGGTGGTCAGTTTGAACGGGTTTGTATATACAGAATAAGGTGACAACCATTCTGCTGGTTGCGTCGTTTTGCTTGGTATAAATTATAATTTCGCAGTTGCAGGCATTAAACGGGCTATGAATAACTTACATCACTTGGTTCGATGACGGCAACTTTACCCCTACCAAATTGGTTTGTAAACTTGGCAGCAGTCGACGCCCCGCCAGATCCTCCTCCTATCACCAGTACCTTGAAACTGTTCTGGTCTCGTTGATGGGCCGCTGTGGCCATAGCCGCTAACGGTGACCGTAAGCATCTGCCCGGAGCAAGCAGCTGGAAGGTCACGCCGCGCCTCAAACAGGTCATGCCCCGCGCACAGGCCATGCTTCTCTATCCGTCAATGTTTCTTCAACCGTTCACGGTGGAATTTGAAGTTATCAACTAGCAGGACGTTTGGTGTTGCATCAAGCCTGGATTAAGCCAGGTGACACCAAATATATCTGCGCTAGCAGTCTGTACCGTCGCTCTCCAGGCTCCGGATACGCGTCACGTTCCGCACGGAGGTCTTTCCGGGGTCACTTGCTGCAACACTGCCAACAGGGTCATACCAATGTTGCGTTGGAAGAAGACTATCATCGTGGAAAATAAGTTGCGACTCAAGTTTAATGCAAGCAAATAGTAGAAATAAATATATCCGCATATATTCTATCATAGAAAGTGCGTGAAATCACACACTTTTCTGTTTTTCTAGGAATTCTTCATTATGTCTGTGTGCCAACACAGACAAACTGTTTTTCTAGGAATTCTTTATTTCTTTCTTTCTTTCTTCTTTCTTTCTTTCTTTACAGGCAAATTTGTCCGACATTTCATTTGAAAAGTATTTTACATAGAAACTCTAAACTTGGCATGATTATACTTCCATACACGAAGCCTGGTCTTTTTGTAAAGAGGTTCAACGGTTTTGAAAATTATGCAAATTAGGACCATTTGAAAATTTAAATCTTGAATATCTCCAAAAATATTATAGGTACAGGTAATCAATCCAACTTTGATTAATATGTTGGTTAGACTGCACATTTTTGTAATTTACATGTGACCTCTAAAGGTCAATGTCATTTTCACATTTGAAATTTTCATCTAGCCATAACTCAGTCAATTTTCAACCAATTTTAACCATGTTGGACCCAACCTGTAGGTATTGCAACACTGCGTATTTTTGTAATTTACATGCAATGCCTAAAGATTAAAGGTCAAGCTCATTCAGGCCTTTTTGTTAAAACTAGCCATAAGCGTAATGGAATGTGAAGTACCAAAGGCTTCAAAGATGGTATCAGTCAAGATTCTGGGGTCCGCTTTGGTAATTGATACTTTTAGCCCAGATAAGAGAGCCTGGGTTTGATATCAGGCTACGGGCAGCATGCTTGTCTGTATGTGTGCCCCTGAGTAGCACACAGAATGCCGTGTGTGACTGCTTTTGTCATGTTTACACAAGACAGACAAGAGGTAACTTAGAACATTGGAACAACACATAATTAATTAATTGGGTAAGACATAACAGATTCAACTGAAAGCCACAGGCAGCTGGAGTTTTCCTTGCAGTGAGGTTGCAAGGTTAGGATATCGTACAAGCCATGGGTAGCCAGGTCAGTGTTCAATGTAAACAAAGCATGCACAAGTATGAATAGACTGACGTCTGCAAGTTGTATCATGCTTAGAAGACTACTTGGTTCATGAGAATGAAATGGAAAAGAACTAGAAAAGGTGATTTGCTGCATAGCAAATCAGTGTGTGTGTCTTCAAAGCATATTGGTATGGCAATGTACAACTATTCCATAACACAGGAGTAAAAGTTGGAATGGCATCTCTATCTATTACAGCTTTGAAGTTATTTAAGATTTAAAATTTCTAATGGTGCTATTTAGCATAATTCAAATTGCTACAACTTTTGTTTTAGATTCATTACATGCACAATGGTCAGGAACCCCCTATTAGAAGTTAAACTGACATGAACATGAACCAAATCGGATGAAAATTCACCAAGTTATGGCAAGATGAAACTTTCAAAGCGCCAAATGACCTTGACCTTTGCCCTTTCGAGGTCACATGTTCTTATAAAGATGTGCAGAGTTG
>OZ026630.1:13745538-13895538 GCA_964020975.1 Hermodice carunculata
CCAACACAGACATATTGTTTTTCTAGGAATTCTTTCTTTCTTTCTTTCTTTCTTTCTTTCTTTCTTTCTTTCTTTCTTTCTTTCTTTCTTTCTTTCTTTCTTTACAGGCAAATTTGTCCGACATTTCATTTGAAAAGTATTACAGGTAGAAACTCCAAACTTGGCACAATTATACTTCTATGGATAAAGTCTGGCCTTTTTATAATGAGAGGTCATGCTTTTCAAAATTATGCAAACGAGGGCTAATTAAAGTTTTAAATCTTCAATATCTTATATACTATAGTAGATGTGGTTCCAAGTGTATAGGAATTCGATCAAAGCCAGGTAAAGGTCATCTCAAAGGTCAAGGTCATGTCAAGGTCAAAGGTCAATTTTCAGCCAAAAGTGTCATTTTTGAGGTCAAGGTTCACTTCAGGTAGAGGTCATCTCAAGGTCAAAGGTCATTTCAAGGTCAGAGGCCACTTTCAATGGTTGCTTTCTTCTTGCCATAACTTGGTCAATTTTTATCCAATTTTGATCATGTTGGGCTCAAACTCTAGCTATTGTACACTGCACATTTTTGAAACTTACATGTGAAAGGTCAAGGTCATTTCGACCTTTGAATGTTTCGTCCAGCCATAACTTGGCCAATTTCCATCCAATTCTAATCATGTTAGACTCAAATTGTAGGTATTGCAACACTGTAAGTTTTTATAAGAACATGTAACCTCAAAAGGGCAAAGGTCAAGGTCATTTGGCCCTTTGAAAGTTTCATCTTGTCAAAACTTGGTCAATTCTCATCCGATTTGGTTCATGTTGGGCTTAAAATTGTGGGTATTGTAACACTATGCAATTTACATGTGACCTATAAAGGTCAAAGGTCAAGGTCATTTGGACTTTGAAATTTGCATCCAGGCATAGGCTTAAAGTGATGTGAAGTACCATAGGATAAAAGTTGTAGCATTTAATATTTACAACTTTTGAAGGCACACAGACAGATTTGCTTTGCAGCAAATCTTCTTTTCTAGTTTCTTTTCTTTCTTTCTTTCTTTCTTTCTTTCTTTCTTTCTTTACAGGCAAATTTGTCCGACATTTCATTTGAAAAGTATTATGTGTAGAAACTCCAAACTTGGCACCATTATACTTCTATGGATAAAGTCTGGCCTTTTTATAATAAAAGGTCATGCTTTTCAAAATTATGCAAATGAGGGCTAATTAAAGTTTTAAATGTTCAATATCTTATATACTATAGTAGATGTGGTTCCGAGTGTATAGGAGTTCGATCATAGCAAGGTAAAGGTCATTTCAAATGTCGAGGTCATGTCAAGGTCAAAGGTCAATTTTAAGCCAAAATGTCATTTTTGATGTCAAGGTTCACTTCAGGTAGAGGGCATCTCAAGGTCAAAGGTCATTTCAAGGTCACAGGCCACTTTTTTCGATGGTGGCTTTCTTCTAGCCATAACTTGGTCAATTTTTATCCAATTTTGATCATGTTGGGCTATTGTAACACTGCACATTTTGAAATTTACATGTGACCTCTGAAGTTTCAGAGTCAAGGTCATGTGGACCTTTGAAAGTTTCATGCAGTCATAACTTGGCCAATCTCCATCCAATTCTAATCATGTTGGACTCAAAGTGTAGGTATTGCCACACTGGACATTTTTATAAAACATGTAACCTCAAAAAGGCAAAGGTCAAGGTCATTTAGCCCTTCGAAAGATTCATCTTGCCATAACTTGGTCAATTTTACTCCGATTTGGTTCATGTTGGGCTTAAATTGTGGGTATTGTAACACTGTGCAATTTACATGTGACCTGGAAAAATCAATGGTCAAGGTCAATTGGACTTTGAAATTTGCATCCACCCATAAGCTTAATGTAATGTGATGTACCAAAGGATGAAAGTTGTAGCATTTAATATTTACAACTTTTGAAGGCACACAGACAGATTGCTTTTAAGCAAATCTTTCTTTCTTTCTTTCTTTCTTTCTTTCTTTCTTTCTTTCTTTCTTTCTTTCTTTCTTTCTTCTTTCTTCTTTACCAGCAAATTCGCCGACACTTTTCTCGGACACTATTATACACAGAAACTCCAAACTTGGCATGATTGTACCTCCATACAAGGAGTTTGGCCGTTTTATACACAGAAATGAAGATGTTTAAAAATTATGCAAATTAGGGGCATTTGAAATTTTAAATCTTGAATAACTTCAAAGCTATAATAGATAGAGATGCCATTCCAACTTCTACTCCTGTGTTATGGAATAGTTGTACATTGCCATACTAATATGCTTTGAAGACACACACACTGATTTGCTATGCAGCAAATCATCTTTCCTAGTTTTCTTTCTTTCTTTCTTTGCGCAACAGCAAGATCCAGGAAGCGCTGTAAACTCAATGTCACTGCCTTGCTAGAGCGGAGTTACTGGATGTATGGGAACTACTTGCAGAAGCCTTCAAGCTGTATTTAGAAAGACAAGACAAAGAAGAAACAAAAACAGAAAAGAACCAAAACAAATATACAAAAAAATAAAATAAAATAAACAATAAACAAAGAAGCGAAAAAAATGTGTTTTTTTCCGCTCCACCTGCAGTCCAGCAGAAGTTCTTCATTTTTCCCGTGACTAATTTGCCTACGAAGCAGACTGTGTTTTTTATGCGCTGATAGGCTAGAGGTAGAAGGCCGGCTTCAAAAGACAAATGACTAATAGGAGAGGTCGCAATCAACTATTGTCTGTGTATTTAGTTGAATATACAACGGAATACACAAAATTCTTGAAGTCTCAAAAAGACGTTTACCTTTTAAGAAGTAACACAATATGATCTTGTAGGTTATATACATAGATTTAAGACGTTACCTGTGCCTTAATATTTATCGAAATGAAATCTGTTGATTTGAAAACGTAAATTTTGAAATTTGTTTGGTCAGTGTGTCCACATGTAATGCTGACTACCATATTCCACATTAATTTGCCAGTATCGTATGTACTATTTTACTTTTTAACTTTTTTCGTTTTGACAATCTCATTGTGCGAACAATTTTTTTTTTCTAAATGCAATACAGTAAATCAATTGCACAGGAACACTGCTCACGGCAAAATCAGCAAGTACTCTTGTGACACAGTGTACAATTATTTGATGACCTATTCACATCAGAGAAAATGGGCAACTTCAGGGGTTTGGGGGCAACCTGAGAAAATGTTCTGGTTGCCAATAGACAACTTGCAAAAAAAGTTTATTTCTACAACCCTGGAAGAAATGCAGACGATAGTTGCACACCAATGGTTTAGGGAATAATCAGCATCTATAGAGAATAAAGGTGAAAACGTTTTTCTAAATTACCACAGTGAAAACAAGATGAAAATAAAACCAAACTGTTGGCCTAATTTTGGCTACAGCAACTGCGTAACTTCCAATTATCAATGTTATAATGTCTCCAATTTTGATGATAATAGATCTCAACGCTCAAGACCCATTTATATGTTTCTTTGTTTGTTTGTTTATTTTGTCCTCCCTACTGTAGTCTCCTCCCAGAAAAAGGACGAGGAAATACGCCGTGTAAACATTAGCTGAATGCTGGGGGGGAGGGTTAAAGTGTGTGTGTTAACACACACTTTTCTGTTTTTCCTGAAATTCATTCATTCCTTCTTTCTTTCTTTCTTTCTTTCTTTCTTTCTTTCTTTCTTTCTTTCTTTCTTTCTTTCTTTCTTTCTTTCTTTCTTTCTTTATGCCAACCCATATATATTGTTTGTTTTTTTTCTTGCGTTCCATGGCACCCAAATTGGTCCGGAGATTTTCTCAGACACTATAATTCCCAAAACCACTAAACTTGCCATGGTGACTGACCAACCCAATGAAATTTTGCCATTTGGTGTGGGATAGTCATGATGATTAAAATTATGCAAATGAGGGGCAATTAAAATCTTAAAAGCTCCATATCTTGACCAATTTTATAGGTAGACACAAAGTTCTAACTTAGACATATAGGTTTGAGGCAAGTGGCAAATCCAATAGCATGCAAAGAAAAGTTGGGAAATTTTAATGTGTGCTAAATTCACCGAATTTCGCCCACAATCCACAGATGCAGGCCTTTAACTGCTTGTCGACCTGTGCTTGACCTCCACAGTGCTAAGCAACCATTTTGCATCCATAATTAAACTTGAACCTGTCTCATAGGCAGCCTTCTATCCATGCATACTAGCAGGTGTATGGTGTGCAAGGTTTGGGTCTCGTAGCAAATGGGGGGGGGGGGGGAGGCTCCCAACAACTGTGTAATGAGGCTCTCAATAAAATACAGAGAATCCATTTCTGTTCATGCAAGAACAGATCTTCTCCATGCTGCCATATGTACGAGGCAGGATATGAACTGTCAGTGCACCATGACTGAGACTGGTATTCTAGATGGTCTGTTTTGCCTGAGGCTATGGCAGTGCCAAGGGAACCAGCAAGCCTCTGGACTTCTAGGCAAGACAAGTCTGAGTGTACCCTCTGTTAAAAATAGATTACTTGGCCAGACCCGGCCTGTTCTTCATAGCCAATACTGAGACACAATAGTGCTTGTCTCGGTTCATAGGTACATGTACATGTAGTTTCTTGACAGCTTCTGTTAAAATTTGTTTATGTAAAAAAGGAAGAAAGACAGTTTTGTATTGCATGTATACACCTCCCCTTGAATCATAATATGTGTACACTGTACAAGTATATGTGCATGTATTAATACTGTACATGTACATGCACACATACTCATCCATACTGCCCAGAAGGGCTGACCCTCTCAGGAGTGGGCTCTTTTCTCTGGTCCCAAGGGTACCCACTGTAAAGAGGTTTAACAGTATAAGTAAACATTGGAATTCTTTTTTTTCTTTCTTTCTTTTTCTTTCTTTTCTTTCTTTCTTCTTCACGATCGAGTTGGTCTAGAAATTTTCTCAAGCACTATTTTTTGGAAAACCACCAAACTTGCTATGGTGACTGAACTAACCAGTGTAATTGTGCATCTCATTTGGAATAGTCATGCTGTTTAACAATATGCAAATTATGGACAATTAAAATTTTAAAAGCTCCATATCTTCCAAACTATTGCAGAACCTCAATTTTTCAATGTATATATATATAGGTTTGTGACACCTGCCAATTTAATGGAGAGTATAAGTTGTAGAATTTCAAATTATATTAATAAGGGGCTTTGAAAAATTTTAAAATTGAATATCTCCAAAACTATTAGACATAGACATAACATCCCAACTTTTATTTATAGGTTTGTGGCAAAGCCACATCCAATGAACCATGAACCAAAGTTTTAGGATTTTAATTTATGCAAAATAATTGAACATGCAAAATGTAAATCTTGAATAGCTTAAAAACTATTATAGATAGAGGTGCCATTCCTACTTCAATTCATGGCTTTGTGGCAAAGCTCCATCCAATGAACCACGAACCAAAGTTGCAGGCTTTCAATCTATGCAAATTAGGGAAATACACAAAATTAAAATGTTGAAAAGCTCCACATCTATAATAGATAGTAGTTTCATTCAAACTTCATTTTTATACGTTGGTGACATGGCCATATCCAACAAACTAAGAACCAAAGTTGTAGCATTTTACCATATAAAAATAGATTATGCTGAACAATGGCAAAGTGTAGCATTTCAAACTGTTCTTATTTTGAAGGCACCGAGACAGATTAGCTGTGAAGTAAATCTTCTTTTCTAGTTCTTTCTTTATTTCTTCTTACTTCTGTACCAGTGAATTTGGCCAACACTTTTCTCTGACACTATTATACATAGAAACTCCAAACTTGGCATGATTGTACCTCCATACAATACGTTGGGCCTTTTAATGCAGAGGAATGAAGATGTTTCAAATTAAGCACATTAGGGGCATTTGAAATTTTAATAGTATAACTTCTACTAGAGGGTTGTTGACAGTTGCGCATCTAATGAATATTAAACAAAAGTTGTAGCAATTTAAATTATGCTAATTAGCAGCATTTTAAATTTTAAATCTTGAATATCTTCAAAACTATTATAATTAGAGATGTCATTTCAACTTGTACTGGGGGTTATTGACCATTGCGCATGTAATGAATTAATACAAAAGTTGTAAATTTAAATTATGCTAATTCGCAGCATTTGGATTTTTCAATCTTGAATATCTTCAAAACTGTTATAGATAGAGATTTCATTTCAACTTGTACTAGGGGGTTATTGACCATTGAACATGAAATGAATCTAAAATAAAAGTCATAGCAATTTAAATTATGCAAATAGCAGTATTTGACATTTTCGATCTCGAATATCTTCAACACTATAATAGATAGAGATGTCATTCCAACTTCTACTAGGGGATGGTTGGCCATTGCGCACCTAATGAATTAAAAACAAAAGTTAATAGATAGAGATGCAGTTCCAGATTGTACTCCTGTGTTAAGGACTAGTTGTACAGTGTGCCATACCAATATAATTTGAGGACACACACACGCTGATTTGCTAGGCAGCATATCTTTTCTAGTTTGGGGGTTTGGTTTTTTGTTTTTGTTTTTCTTATATATATATATATTTTTTGTTTTGTTTATTTGTGGGGGGGGTTTGTTTGTTTGTTCTTTTTTTGGTTTTTTGTGTGTGTGTTTTTTGTATTTTTTTGTTTTTTGTTTTGTTTTGTTTGTGTGTTTGGGTTTTTTTTTTTTGTTATTGTCGAATTTTGATACGCACCTTATACAACGGGACCATTTGAAGCTGGACCAGAAGAAAAATATGCGGGACCCCAGATCCCAAGGTGAACATGCTCACAATAACACTATGACAAACATGGGTGTACCACAAGCATCAACCTCGAAAGGTGCGTGATTGGGAAATTCCTGTGAAAAGTGCATGGAACCAAAGAAAACAGGCAATTTTGCCACAAAGTCACTGATAAAAAAAAATGCTCGTGGAGTCTCCAAAACAAAGGTGTCCGGTTCCATATTACGGGGAGAAGCAGAGGTGGCAAGTTGCCCAGGGTACAAATCGGTAGCTTAAACTGGGCAAAAAAATGGGAGACCTATTACGGGGGTGGACATATTTATATTCTTTCTGTTATTAGAAAACCGGGTGATCTCAAATTGGTACTTTTTGGCCTTCACTCCAAAGCATATACTTAGGAAACCATTTATTTTATAATGTACATGCACCTGAGATGAAAAAACTTGAAGTTCAATTGAACAAGAATTATCGTTTTTAAGAACGCCTTTTTACTTGCACATTACTCACACAAATCTACTTTCAGTTTGTTCGTGCTTGCATACAAGTCTCCGTAACATTTTCCTGCAGGTGCCCATAAATATTACACTAACGCAATGACAGTCTAACTAATATGCCACAACATTTCAGAAAAATTGCTGAATATTTTGAAGCAAACTACGCGTGAAGAGTCCATGTGTTTATGCGTTTATGTTGTTTGTATACTTTACTTGATGAGGATACCAAGTCATGTTGTTGCTGCAAGAAGTGTGTGTGTGGGGGGGGGGGGGGTTACATCAATAACACTAAATTTCCACATGAAAAGGCTGCAGGAGATTACTTCCTTTCCTCTTGATTAGATTTTCAAGAAGAAACGAAATCAATCATTGTGTGCAACCTTCTGTGACGTTTAACATTTTATCAACCACCATCATTGTCATTTTATTTGCCCCCCTCCCCCCTCCTCATCTGAATCTGAAGATTGTGTAAGTTTATGCCCCCACCCACCATGTACATTTGTGACACCCCCAAATATCCCGAACCCGTATCGTAAATAATGGTAGCTCTCCCCCCTCCCCCCATTTAAATGTTTAATTGGAGTTGTGTAAGTTTATGCCCCCACCCACCATGTACATTTGTGACACCCCCAAATATCCCGAACCCGTATCGTAAATAATGGTAGCTCTCCCCCCCCCCCCCCCCCCATTTAAATGTTTAATTGGAGTTTGAATTCTTGGGGAAAATAGAGAGAACTTAGATCATCGTTTATGCTCTATACCTTGATCCTTTTTCTCCAAGCACAAGTGCGAAAAGGTCAATTTTCAACTGAAAATAGATTACCTCTTGTTCATCTCTTTTTCCACGCGCAAAAAGATCAACAATTGAACATAAAGAAATCACAGAACCCTGATAAACGCATGCAGGTAATTGTATTCCCATTGAACTATTTTGTCCACACGAGCTCAGCCAGGACTTCTCCAAGACTAAACTGTGTTTGAAATTCTGATTGCTTTCACTTAAGCAATCGATTTTGCCCACCCTTCCCCTCTGTGTCTGGCATATGTGAAATTTGAATTAATCCTGATCAGTATAATTATGTATGTATGTATGTATGTATGTATGTATGTATGTATGTATGTATGTATGTATGTATGTGTGTGTGTGTGTGTGTGTGTGTATGTATGGATGTGTACATATATGCCAATACATACGTACTGAAGACCGTATCAATAGCAGATGTCCACTTATGAGTTGGGTGACTAATTAGAATTGTTTTCTATTGTGCAAGGGTTTTGCAATAGAGCCTCAGTGTGTGTGTGTGTGTGTGTGTGTGTGCGTGTGTGTGTGTGCGTGCGTGCGTGCGTGCGTGTGTGTGAGTGTGTGTGTCCCCATGTGATACGCGACAGGTAAACAAGTGGATCGTATGTTGAAACATAACATATCAGGGACAGTTACATTAATTCTATTACGTATCCATGAGGGTTACTTTAACATGTGTATCAATTGTTCGACACATGCATATGTATATTGATCACCAATAGGTATAGCTTTTTAAACTGTTAAATTGATTGTACAGTCATTAGAAATTTTGTGAAAAGTAGTTTCCGGCCTTGAACACTTGTTTTAAAAACTTATAAAAGTACACGTCGAGTACTTTCATGTAACTACTGAATGTGCACTACTACTCAAATTCAGTCCAGGGTATAGCCACTTTATACATTACTCATCATTAACTCATTCCACCCTGATGACGCTTTTTCCCGCTAATATCTAAATGTCGTCTGCTAATTGTATTTTACTAATTTAGGGATTATTTTTCAATATTTTGGATGAAACTTGCATGGACTATCATTCCAAATTATATGCCCATGGTCAACAGCTTTCCTTGGCGCGCTCTGGGCGCATTGCGCCCAGAGCGCGCCAAGGAAAGCTGTTCACTCAGTCTTCTATCAGGGTGGAATGAGTTAAGATAGTTCATCAATTCAAGCACTTCTGTACACATTTAATAATGTATTCGATACACTAAGCAGAAAAAAATGCTGTTTAAATTGGATGTACAATCAAGACTTCAAGAAGTCGATTTTTTATAATTGTGTGCAAAAGGGCGTTCTGTTTTCCCTGGAGGTCTTTGTCTCTTTCTTTATTTTATTTACTTCCGCCGTAAGGCATTTTTCTTAGACACCTTAAAAGTGGCAGCAATTATGAAAAATTGGTGGGAACACTGCATCTGCACTGAAATTGTGAACCTTACATTGAATTGTCAGGAAGCTAAAAACTATGCAGATTATGGCCAATTAAAATCTAAAGTTCCATGTCTTCAAAACTATTGTAGACAGAAAATTTCAAGCTGTGCATACAGGTTAACGACACCTGCCAATACAAGGGGCTATGACAAAACTTGCAGCATTTTAAATTATGCTAATTAGGGCACACTAAAACCTTCGACGTTTAATATCTTCAAATTTATAATAAGTACAGTTGCCTGCCCGACTGCAATGTGCAAGTGTGTACCATAGGATCGTCCAATGAACTTTTAACCAGTTATAACATTTTAATTTATGAAATTAGTCAAATACTAGTACAAAAATATTAAAACTCGAGTATCTTCGAAAGTATTATGATAGAGGTGCCATTCTAACTTATATATATTGGTTTCAGCTACAGCCACATCTGATGAACCATTAACAAAGTTGTAGCATTTAAATTTATGCAAATTGACAAAGACACAAAATTTAAATCTTGATTAACTTTAAAACGGTTAGAAACACAGGTGCCATTCCAATTTCAATTTATGTATTTGTGATATGAGCCTCTCCAATGAACAATAGTTGTAGAATTTAAATTTATTTAAGTAACCAAAGTAAACAAAATTCAAATTTTGAACATTTTCATAACTATTTCCGGTAGTTGCCAGCCAACTCCAATTTATAGCAGCATTGAAAATCATGCGCAGTGAATTATAAAAGAAAACGTTTTTTGAAAATGGTACCGTATAAAGATACTGAATTTAATGTGCCATTCTATTTCGTAGCGGCCTGTTTAGTACAGTGGCATATTATTTATACACCAAACAAACAGAACTTGAATCTGGATAATCATGCAAACATATTTGACATTGAAAACCCTTTAAGGCAAAGAATGACAAAAATAGATGTCATTATGGTCAATGACCAACAAGCCATGAGTCTGAAGACAGGCCAACACAAGACAGCTTATTCATCAATAGATGTACCCATAGATGGTTATGGCCATCAAATATAGGCATATATATATATATATATATATATATATATATATATATATATATATATATATATATATATATATATATATATATATATATATATATATATATATATATGTATATATATATATATATGTGTATATATATGTATATATATATATATATATATATATATATATATATATATATATATATATATATATGATAATAAGACATGCACGTTTCCAAAAGACTCAAGTTCGTATAGCAACTAGGAAACTTATTATAATTTCCATATTTGTTAGTATTACTTACCTATCTACTACATTTGGTATATGATTACTTTAGATCGTATCTACACTGCTACTCTAAAACTTTATACCATCAGAAACTATTTTTCTGTATATGTTCCTCTGGACTGAAGGCCAACGGGGTACCTTCTACTGGCTGGCCTCCATGCCCTGCCCTTGACGTCCGGTATCGACCAATCATCAGTTTTTCGCAACGGAATGATCTGATGCGGGATTTGCTGGGTGGGATTTTGTGAAGTGGATAGGGAAAGTATTCCTAACATCATTCGGTTTGAGTAATTATTTCCCCAAATGCTCAACTCGAAAGAACAGATCTTCAAAGGGAAAAATAATCTTTGTATTCACTGAAGAAAACAGCACCCAGAAGAAATGGTAACGTTAGCCAGGGAAGCCTAAGGAAGAGCGTGTTGAGGATGCAGGTATGCTTTTAAGAACCAAAAGTTGTCCCTTCACATAGGACAGATCCATCAAATAAAAGCTGGAGTAAAATACTGTGGCACTTCCAACAGCATGCCGTCGGTATTTCGCTAAACAAGGTGGAGGTGATGGGTCTGACTTCATGAGCTCTAATCTGGGGCAATTATTTGCGCTCTGGAATCTTGTCTGCCCCTAAATGGGCCAATTTGATTGCCTAAGCTTACCGCTCCCCACCCCACCCCAGGCGTTCTACCCCCAACCTCTCCAGGGCCCCAAAACTAGGACAGAGCATGGACCGCACTCCCTCTGCTAAAAAGTTAGAGATCAGTGGTTCATACACGCTCAACCTATGACCAAGCATGGGGTGCCAAGTGCAACATCATTCATTTCGTCCACAAAATCATAATACTTATCGTTTTCGTGGAGAGAATCACATCAGGATTCACAAAATAAAGCAAATTATAAAATTAAAGTCCCACCACGAAATTAAACTACTCTTACGATATTGAGGGCGAAACTGGGAGAAAAATCACAAAACTGAAAGTTTCCACAAAATTCAACAAGGTTGTTGAATTCTATGCACGGAATTTTAGTAGTTTATTAATTTTGTGCACAAAATCGTATAATATTATGAATTTCGTGCTCAATAGTGTAAGCCTTTATCAATTTTATCCACGAAAATGAAAATTAAATATATCAATTTCGTCCACAACATCGTTAAGTTTATTGATTATGTCCACAGAATCCTTCAATTTACCAATTTCCTCCACAGAATTGGGTAAGGTTTGAATTTCGTACGCAGAATCTTAAAAGCTCTCAAATTTTGTCCATACAATCCATTTTTAATCAAAAGTTGTGTACAAAATCGGAAAACATGCCAGATAATCCATATGCTATCCAATCTTATGCACGAAATTGGCAGAACATTTCACCAAATCCATAGCTTACCCGATTTCGTGTGCATAATTGTAAGAGTATAACAGTTTTGTTCATGGAAATCAAAAGCTAATACAATTCTGTCAACAGAATCGTTAAGTTTTTCAATTTCGTACACGAAGTAACACAATGTACCTCAGTTTTGTGCACAAAATTCTAACACATGGAATTGAAAAACTTGATTGATTTTGTCCACGATATTGGCAAAATGTGACGTTTGGAACCCTAGCATGCCAAGTGCAGCAGATTTGAATTTCGTGCTATCAGAGACCCTTGACGACGATATCAGAAACTAACATATCTCGCACACACGTGTTTTATTTTTGACTGTTTGGGAGGCTGAACAAGATTAAAAAGGATAATAGGCCTACTAAAAATATTATAGGCTAAAAATAAAGAAATGGACGAAAGGGACAACCACCTAGCAGAATTTAATTCAATATTGGCTAGTCTGCAATGGAACGACAGTCTCCTGTCACAGGGTTGAATATCAAATCATTGTTGCTCCTCCAACAATTCATTATTTGGCGTTGTGTCTGCCATAGAGTCTCCCACAAGGGCTATCTTCCACAGCCTGCTGAATTGTCACGATGTCACGTGACTTATTGCGAAATGTGGATACCGAAACCTTCTTCAAGTCATTATAGGAACTCACGAAATTAACCACAATAATGATTCTGTGGCTTTATACGATTTCGTAATTTCATTTGCGATTCTGTGCACACAATCCATTAAGTAAAAAATTTTGTGTGCCATTTCTTCCAATTTTGTGCTAGAAACTGGATAAATTTTACAGGATTTTGTGGACTGTATCCAGTTTCTGTCGACAAAATCGATAAGATGATTGGAATTTCGTCATAACATGGACCTATTAGACGACAGTTAATAGGTCCATGGTGATAATAATTTCGACAAAATTGAAAGATTACCCGATTTCGTGGACGAAATATCAAATGCCCAATGTGAAAAACTTTATTCCATCTTGTGGACGAAATTCAAAACTATGCGCACAGAAATGAAACAACAGGCTTTAATGAATTCTGTGAAACTAATTGGATTTCGTGATTTTCTTCCCCAGTTTCGTCCACAGAATCGTGTAAGGGCTACAATTTGTTCAATTCTTTGAATGGTATATTAAATTTTCATAGACAAAACCGGTAAATTGATTGACAATTTTGTTGACAGAATCGATATAGATTTTCTACAGAATCCTAAGTTTATTCAATTTCGTCGACAAATCTGGCGAACTTACAGGATTTTGTGAACAAAATTGGCAGGCTTACATGATGTTGTAGACAAAATTGGAAGCTTTACTTGATATGGTGGACGTAATTGATAAACTTATGAATTTCGTCTACAAATTGAAAAAGTTATGGATTCTGTGGACAAAATTGATATACTTAACAATTCAGTGCACGAAATTGTTAGAGTTTACGGATTTCGTCCACGAAATGAATTTAAAAAACCACAATATTAATCAACCTATGCTCTCCACATTGCAGGTCTGCTCAAGTCCACGCCTATCCTCGCTATGTACCCTCAATCCCCATCCTGACCGGATGGTATAAATAGCCTTGATTTGAAAACTACTCCTCTGTGCATCATCAATTTGTTGTACTGCCCAAACAGAAGTCATCACCTTTCTGTTAACCGTGGCCTGACCCAATATCTTCAAGGTCTTCTTTTTGTTTTCTTTACATAAGACTTACTCATCTTTTTCAAACATCTGCTGCTGTTGAATAGCCATCATGAACATTCAAACATTGTTTCTATGAAGTCTTTGTGTGCAAGCTTGAAGTGTCATGATGATGTGCACCCTTTGGATCACCAAGACAAAATATAAAGAGCGTGATTTTAGCCCAGTTTATATAGGTACAACACTACCCTAAGGAAGAAAAGGAAACATCATAGGTTGTGTGTGGGTTGGTCAGTAATTGATTCCATCTAGATGTTAGTGAGCGAATTGCAGTCCTATCTTGTTCCTATGTTGGTCATGGAAATTGCATATGGATCCTGGGTATGTCTGCTAAAAGTACCCTACATTGAACCAGGCAAGCATAGGTAGATCAGGGATTGATCTTGAATAGAGAAGGAGGAATTCCTTCCTGCTTCACCTACACTCTACCTCTGGTCATACCTGACCACACGTTGATCAACCTAGAATTAAGACACACTCTGTGCAGTCCATCTCATATTTATGACCCATCTTGACTGGTTGGGAAACTTTCTCGATCATTTTGTGCAGGTTCAAAATTCCTGTTCAATCTGGCCAGTTATCTTGACCAACTGTTGACTTAGATAGGACCATTGGTATGTTTTCAATGTCTCTACCTGACCCAAATGTAATTCTCCTCCATCTGGTCAAATTTTTGAGACCAGAAAGACCAGCCCTTGAGCAGGGTACTTGTGTGAAGGCCAAAGTGACCAAGCTAAAAACTGCTTGCCAGATTCCTAGAAAATCCACCCAAACCAAAGTCTTTTTCATCCCAGAAGGAGGTGAGTGCTGTGACCTCATGAGCTCTAACCTGGTGCAATTGATTGAACTCTGGAATCTTGTCCGCCACTAAATAGGTCAACCTGATTGCCTTAGTGACCCAGCAAGAAACAGTGTTCACACATATTCCCAGATTATCTGTCAAAACCTGAAGATGCAGCGGGGTGCTTTCAAGAGATCCTGTCCCATGAAGTTTGAAAGGCTTGCTGAACTCACCTTCAGTGAATATCCAAATGGTGACCCGAAAATCCAGAGATTTTAATATACCTATCACACTCTGCAACTCCCAGTTGCAAAAGGTACCACTGTCTGGTGAAGCATGCCTAGAACATGAACTCTTGAGACATTTCTGGCCTTGACTGTGGATAATTCAGGAATAGACCTAAATCTAGGCAAATAATTATTATGAGGAATGTGTCCCACTGAAGACCCTCACACAAAACAGAACTTATTAGCCTGTGGTCCAGGTATATGTGAATACACATAACTCAGCAGTGTACATAACATCAGATTATGTACACTGCTGAAAAGTGGGTATGCCCGTTTGTTTTGATTCTAGAGGTCACTCTACTCATTGAGTGTGTACTAAGTCACAGAGTTAGCCTGCATTGTTGGGGCGACTCTCAGGCAGCTTATAAACAAAGTATTGACCTATATTCATATGAGTCATTTCATTGTACTGTCTGTACCTGTACATATTTTGGAGGTGATCTAGAGAGATCAGAGACAGGTCTCACTCAATGCACTGGAATTTGCATCGTAACAAATTGTGGGGGCTCGTCTGGGATGAATCCAAGACAAACGGGATCAAATTCAAGACAAAACATTGAGTTATTTTGCAATAAGCACATAGCAGTTGAATCACCTGGAAAATTCCGGAAGTTTCTTCACACAGAATCCTGCAGTTTGAGCTCAACAAAGGATATCTGGTATTTATAAACATAGTTGTTGGTCAATATACAATAGGACAACATGTCAGTAGATCCAAGTGTGTTTCTGGCTAATCAGGACTGAACTGTCAAAGATTTTGATAAATTGTTAAAGGAAATTCTGGAAAATGTGGCCAACTACTCAAATTTACAGGTATCATCAGGTATCAGGAAAATACCTTTGAAACAAAAGATAATTTCCCAATTGGTTGAAGAAGGTTTCCTTGAGGATGAGGGATCAGAGGATAAAATTTTAGCGATTCAGTTGGAATTAGCTAAGTTAATACTTCAGAGTTGAAGAGAAGCAGCCCAGGCAGCAAAAGAGGCTGATGAAAGAAAAGCACAGGCTGCAAGAGAAGCAGCACAGGAAGCAAGAAAGGCTACAGAACAGGAGTTAAAGATATACCAACCTTTGGCATACTGGCACGATCTGACTGTGCAGCATGACCACCTGGCTCCCATCTGCTGGGACTCCTGAGTGATGGTTATGTGTGAGGGGAATGAAGGACAACTGGTGCGCATTGTCAGGCATGCCGGCTGGCTGGCTGTGGACTTGGGCCTGCTGCCCTCCTCAGCCACTGTGTCTTCCTCTGTGCCCCCCATGACCTCTGCTGCCTTGGCCACTGAGCTTGTATTTCTAGCTTGTCCTTGGAATTGCTTTTATTTTCCACTGGCACTATCACCACCACCCCGGGACTTTTCCCAACAGTGTTGCTGGAGTTACACCTGCTGCATCTCCAGATAATTTCGAGACTCTTAGTGATTGTCCTGTATGACCAACTGCAGCACTTCAGGGTCAAATAACAGTCTGGTGTATGGGGGATGTATATAGGCATGAACCCAGATGTTGGCTGGTTGTCAACATGTTTAGGATGTTTAGATAGGCCCATCAATGAATCAACATAGTGTTGATGTCCAGGCAAACCATATTCTCTAGAGTATTTAATACAAAGAGAAACTTAACATACCTAATTCTATAAGCCCGTGTACCATTTGAACACTATCAAGTCCGATATTCTAAGAGCAAAGCCCTATTCCGTTCCATTCACTGAAAAACTGTATTGTTCTAAATCATAATAGCAAATTAATTTATGAAAGGAACAAATTATATTCATAAAATCTGAAATTTAGAAGAAAGTTTTAGGCATTATTAGCCTTTAAAAAATCGGGTCATCAGCGGGGAACCAGCGCGAGACTTGTTTCGGTGCCATTAATCCCCGGACAAGTCATTCTGCTAACTGGCGGCACCATGTTTGCATTTCCAATACAAACATCCCGAGCTGATGTATTACTGAATAAATCGAATATGATGTTCCTTAGTTAATAGGCCTACTTAAAAACGTAGCCCACATGACATAAATATGATGAAACTACACCTAACACTCATGATTAGGCCTAGGAAAATTGAATAATAAAATAATAAACCATCCCACACTTACCTACAGCGCCTGGTCTTACAACTGACCCGACGAGGCCTACCTGACGGACTGATCAGATCAAACTGATTAAACCAGGTCTTCAACTTCAAGTAAAACGCAAATATAACGACGTGACGTAAAAGAGTCATGCTATTAATTGCGTCACACTTGAAAACTAGTCAGATTTTCGTTGTCACCTTTCAGCAATAAAAATAGGCCTATTAATTACAAACTCGCTGTATTTCACAGCCGATGTAATCACTACTAATGGGTAGTTCTGTATTAATAACAAATCAATTACATAAGATTTAATGTAAATTTTTTGAAAATTCTAGGTTTCAAGAGCCAAATGAATTAACAAACGGGTCATTAGTGGGAAACCTTGAACTGAAATTTCCGTCATGAGGCATGTTAACTCTCAATCTCGAATCGTCTAAGATGCAATACGGCTTAGGGGTGGGGTGGGGTTGGGCGGGGGGGGGGGGTACTGTACCTTTTGGAGCAACTATTCATGTATTCATGTACCTTTTTTCTTTTATATTTTAACTAAAACCTTATTAATTATATCTGAAATCTAAACAAATGAGCAGTTCTATGTAGATATCTAAATTGCTAAGTAAAGCTTGGAAATAATAATGATGATGATGATGATGATGATGATGATAATAATAATAAACACATGTCTGATACCAGACATGTATGGCATAATGACAGAGCCCCTGACTGCCCCAACTGGCCTACAATATTGAGGAGCTTGCAGATGGTGGGATCCAAGTGTGAGCAGTTGGCAAGCTTGCATAGCAGTAGGCCCTGGGTTACACCTCACTATAAGATATGAACAAGGCCATTAGGGTGATCTGTACATCTGTGATAATTGTGTTGATTGCCCTCTGCAGAAGGCAGACATCAGGTGAAGACTTTTTTCCCCAGACTTAAGGTACCAAACTCCTGAGCTTGACAAAGCTTAAAGTCCCAAATGGGAACCAGAACTGGCACATCTTAGGAAGGCTCCTAGGCTTGGGAAGCAACTCCAACAAGTGTAACTCATGTGACCAGCTGGCCATAGAAACCTACAACTGTATTGACATGGCCTTGGTCTGCTCCCCAATATATGCAGAAAGGGGATCCCCACTTGCTACTGTTCCTGTGTTTTGGAATGTCTGCTTCAGCACCAGGGGTCCAAGCTTCTTCGACAACTCCAGATTTTGGTTGCGGAAATGGTTGACTGTTAAGTCTATGTTGTGGACTATCACAGTAGCATCAGGTAGGCTCTCTATGTCTTTGCCATTGGAGTCCTTGTGCCTCCTCTTCCTGGTGCAGAGGCTGGTGGTGATGTCATGAATCATCTCCTTCACCATCTCTCCTGCTGTTGTTTTCAGGCTGGTTGCTGAATGGAGCTGCTGACATTGCAAGAAGTGCTCGGATATCATCTGTAGGAACCGACTTCATGGGCAGGGCTCTTTGCATCCTCTGAGAGTTCTGGCCCCAATGCATAGCAGAGAGAGTGTGACTGAGAATGCCAGCTTGCATGAGCACCAGAGAGTGCATGGAGACAGGATGGGATGGAAAGGGGATGGCGATAAGTATGGGTACAGGTATGGGTACAGGTATGGGTACTGTTACAGTCATCTTGCCTTGTGTGACACACGCTGCCTCACACACTTCACTGAAGGTCGAGTGGAGCCCAGCAACAGGGAGCTGAACTCTGAAGATGGCGGACAGGACTGGGAATTGGAATCTTGCCCCCTTCTTTCCTTTCTTGTACTTGTGGTGGTGCCAGGGATCCCTCCTCTTCTCCCTTTCCCCCGCACACTCCTCCATAGAGGAAGGAACAGAGAGAAGTGACTGTGAAGCTGGGGCTGGAGATGGGGATGGAATGGGAACTGTAGAAAGCTGACTTTCAGATGGGAGCTGGGCCTGACCCTTTGATGATGCCTTCAATTGAGATACAAACAGCAGGATATGCTGGCTTATCATGCCTGCCACTAATGCTTGCAGTGAAGTCTTCTTAAAGCTGGGTGCTGCACTCACCAAGGCCTTGCCCATCATTGCAGTACTAAAGCATCTGAAGGGGTTGATCTGGCTCCTAATGTAAGTGTAGTGGTGGTGGATATGGTCTTTGAGGTGACATTACCCAAAGGGCCTGTGACAGTCATCATACCGGTACCAGTGATGGGGACTGATTCCATACCAGTGACTGGTCCTGGTTCTGGTCCTGGTCCTGGCCCAGTAAGTGAAGGTGAGACTGGTGCTTGAATCAGAGCCCACATCTTCCTCTTCTGTTTACCTCTAAGATCAGCTCTGGGAACCTTTTACCAGTAACCCTTGAACTTGACATTCAACCCATGATAAGTCCCACTCCGATCCAAGGAATCAGGATTTTGGAGAGTATAACAAAGTTGTCTCTTCTTGACGAATGCATGTGGTCTGTGCAAGACTCCACACAGATAAATTTCGGAGTGGGTCAGCAGGGCATATATTTTTTGTATAAGCAAACATGAAATCAGTTTATGAAAAATCTAAAAAGCTTTGGTCTCTGGGATCATAAAAATATAAAGTGTGTGCATTCTCTGAAAAGTGTGCATTTTGCTTGGCATCAAGAACCCAAATATGCATCTAACGGCAATTACCCTCGCAACTGAGATGCCCGGGAATGGAGTTAGACATGGTTGCACAAAATTTCACAGTTCTGATACCGGCACCTCATCACCTATAAAGAAAGATTAGCAAGTGACAATAACAGTGTTTTTGCCCACCCTATCGAATATAGAAACATATCGAGAATAGATACATCAACTACATGGAAAGCTTCTCTGTCAAGAAACCACTTCTATAACTGAGGATATACTTTTAAATTCAGGTGGTGTTCTAAACACTTCTTTAAAATACTTGCTAGATCGATACGAAGACGAAAATGGTCAACCGATTTAGTCTGATTATTTATGTAAATAAAAAATAAACCAGGCAACAAAAGTAACCATCCACCTTTTTCAGAATCTGCATTTTTTTCTATAAATCACAAAAACTCTTGTTGGAATGTGTGACATAACATCTTGTCTAATGTACATGTGATTTTCATAAGAATTGGTGACCGTGCTTGGCTGCATTTGCACTGGATGCATGTCAGAGTTAAAATGGAGAGTTCGCAGATGAGCACTGGGCAGTGAGGTAGTGTGCAGCTTTCCTCATTTCAAAACAACCAATTCTTTTCATTTTATGGCATAAATGTTTGCATAATAATGGTTGTTGTACTGCTTACTGACGCTGATAATTCAGACGACAATCAATATGGTCAAGTGGTTATGTGATGAAGACAATTCTCATCATGCTGCCATAACTGTTCAAGACACTGTGATACACCGAAGTTGTGAAAGTAGCCTTGATTATGCAAACTTATGTCAAGTGTGAGCTTGCTGAGTGAAATGTGTGTTAATTTTTTTATTAAAATCCAAATCAAATGATAAGGTAATAGGAGATCATCTTTAAATCTGCTTTTGTTATCCTTTGTCCACAGAGAAGCATATTGAAGCTTAATGGTGCTATCCAATGACATTTATGCGAACTCTCCATTTCAGCTCTGACTTGTATCCAGTGTGAATGCAGCCAAGCATGGGTGCCAATGTTTTTAAAAATCAAAGAAAATGTGGACAAGATGTTTTACATGGCAACAGAGATTTTGGATATCTATCTAAAAACATACAAAATACAAATTCCAAAAAAGGTAGAGAGTTACTTTTGTTGCCTAGTTTATAATTTTTCACCTGTACCAATATGTAAAAGATCTGAAGTTTGGGATTAAAGTCCAGTTCATTGAAGTGTCTGGCGGCAACTTGCATAAAAACATTATTGTTGGCAATGTATACAGACCACTGAGAGAGCTTGCAGAAAACTGTTACACATTTATCAAAGAATTTTCACAAGTGCAATTTCCTCTTCAAGCAACAAATAACGAAATTGCAATCTGCGGTGATTACAATATATATTTACAAAAATTACATGAACAGGAAATCTATAATGATTTCTTGATATGGTAATGTTGCACAGTTTGTTTCTTAAAATAACTTTTCCTGCACGATTTCCAACACAACAGGCACGCAGATGGATAATATATTTTGCAAAATAAGTGAAAGTCTCATTAAACTCCACCTCAGGCATTATGGTAAAAAAATTCTCTGATCGTCAGCCTTATTTTATGTCTTGATTTTATACTTCAAAAAGACAGACCATTAAAATATATATGATCAAGAAACAGTCTCCTTCTGACATTGCAAAGTTTGCCGAAGAATTGAGAAAAACTAATATTTTTGAAAAAAAATTGACAAAAACCCTCTTGGTCATCCAAACGAAACTTTCAATGTCATGAATAGGTAAATAGGTGAAGCAAAAGAAAAGCATATACCAATTAAAAATGTAAGATTCCGTAAATATAAGCATAAGAACAAAATCGGATTAAAACTGGTATCCTGTGTTTAATCTATTTTAGGGACAAGCCTTATAAAAGACTTAAATGTACTCCTAACACTTCTCCGACGCATTCAACCATAAAAAGAAACCTGGGTACTTATAACAACATTTTGCAAAGAGCTATCACCAAACAAACAAGAAACACTACGACTCATGCTTGAAATGATACGAAAACGATATTAAAAAAAAACAACAAAACATGGAACACTATAAATTACGTTTTGTCGAAAACAGAAAAGAAGAAATTTCCTGAATATTTTCGAAAAGATGGACAACAGATTGATGATAAGTTAGATATTGCAAATACGTTTAATCTATTCTTTATTGACGTTGGTCCACATTAAGCTGGACAAATAAATCCATCTCATCTCAACAGTTCTAAAGAACATTTGACCAACGCTTACAATCACACCTTTGTATTCAAAGGCATCAATTCTGATACAATAAATAAAATAATTGATGATTTGAAACAAGTTGCGGTGTGAATGGACTTTCAACTAAATTGTTAAAATCCATTAAGGAACTTATCATTAGCTCACTAGTGGTTACCATTAATCAAGCTTTAAAACCAGGATTTTCCCGAAAAAATGAAAATCGGAAGTTATTCCAATCTAAAAAAGAGAGGACAACAAATTGCTTACAAACTACCGACTCATTTGGATATTACCTGCTATTTCTTAACTTTAACAAACACAAAATGTTTGATAGTAGTCAGTGTGGTTTTCCCGCAGATCATTCAACTGAATCTGCCGCAATTAAATCAATTGATAAGACAATTGAAAAAATGGACAAACGAAAATTACTGATGTGCATTTTCCTGGATTTGTCAACAAATACCGGTAGAAAAACTACACCATCATGGAGTAAAAGAAGTAGCCGTTCGACTTTTTGAAAGCTATTCAAGAAATCTTAAACAGTTGTTTGCATACGATGACGTTGATTCTGATTCACAATTTGTACTTACGATATGTCACAAGGTTAAATTTTTGGACCTCTGTTCTTTATCATACATATAAATGATATCATACATGCAGGTCCTATCTATGGTGTTATCATGAATTCTGATGATTCTACCTTATGTGCTGATTTAAATCATTTCAGCGAAATAAATGATAATATAAATATTGATGTACCTATTACCTCCGAATTTGACAAATTTACAACTGGTTTGACTCAAATAAGTTATCCCTTCATGTAAAGAAAACAAAATTTATGATTTGTCATTAACCTAAAAGGAAATTCCGGACTCCTTATTATAAAATGAAAACAATTCAAATTGAATGTATGGATAGCTTTAATTTCCTTGGAATTGTGATGGATAAAAACCAAACTTGGAAATCCCATGCCGAAACGGCTGCAAGCAAGATATCCAGGTCTTCAAGCGTTCTTAATAGGCTGAAAAGAATTCTAACTTTGGAACCAAAAATAAAGATCTATAACTATAATTCTTTCACAGGTCAATTACAGGATATTAGTATGGGGTTTAACTGTAGTAAAATTACCAACCTACAAAAGAAGGCTGTCAGAATCTTATCTTGTAGTAAATAAAATGCTCATACTGATCCATTATGCAAAAGATGAAATTACTAAGAGCTGAAGATATATTCACTGTTTGTAAACTCAAGTTCTACTTCTACTGAGAGTGCAGTCTTAAAAAGATATGCCGTCTCTCATTGGAGGTGTCTCTCAAGACAGGTACCACTGTATGTGGAAAAACTTATATTTAAGCAGATATAATGATAGTTTTTATATACCTAACTGTTATGTTTGCTGAAATCTATGGTTTCATTATTTCTTTTACCATAGTATATATTACATTTGCCTGAAATTTTAGTACGCCCTGAAGAAAAAAAAATCTTTCTCTTGATAGGTACAGATGCATTTTGTCATAGTAACATAATAAATCACGACATTTTAGCACACTTGTCGTAATACCATGTGGTGGCCCTCATGATAGCGACAATGAATTGTCTTAATGGGGTCTCCCCAACCATGAACATCCCACTTGTCCAAATGCTGTTTGACATGTGGTATTTACGAACATAGTTGTTGGTCAATATACAAACAATAAGACAACATGTCAACAGATCCAAGTGTGTTTCTGGCTAATGAGGACATAACGGTCAAAATGGTGATAAAGAAAGACCAGGAAAAAGTGGCCAAATACTTAAATTAGAGGTACCATCAGGTATCAGGAAAATACCCCTAAAACAAAAGATAATTTCCCATTTGGTTAAAGGTTTCCTGGAAGATGAGGGATCAGAGGATAAACGTTTAGCAATTCAGTTGGAATTAGCTAAACTAAAACTTCAGGCAGCAAGAGAGGCACTCAAGCTGATGAAGCACAGGCTGCAAGACAGGCAACACAGGACGCAAGACAGCATGAGCTACAATTTGCCAGAGGCAAGAGAACATGAGTTAAAGCTAAGAGAGCTTGAACTTAGACATTCTAGATCACATAATTCAGCACAGTCAGGACCTTTTGATGTAGCAAAGAATGTACGTTTAGTACAAAAATTTGAAGAAAAAGAAGTGTCAAAATTCTTTCTGTCTTTCAAGACAATAGCTGTAACTTTAGAATGGCCTAGAAGGGTGTGGCCTCTTCTCTTGCCAAGTGTGTTTATTGGAAAAGCACAAGAACTTTATTTGTCCCTCTCCATAGAACAAAGGTCTGAGTATGATGTGTTGAAAGATGTTTTTCTGAAAGCATAGGAGTTAGTACCTGAGGCTTACAGAGGGACAGCCAATAGGAACCAGGTGAAACCTATGAGGAATTGGCCAGAAAGAAAGAGAATCTGTTTGACAGACAGTGTGCCTCCGAGAAAATAGAAAATAATTTTGACAAATTAAGGGAACTTATTTTGGTAGAAAATTTTAAACCTTGCATTGCGAAAGAAATTAAGACCTACCTGGATGAACGTAAGGCAGATATATTTCTTTGGAAAACCCACTTCAGATCTAAATTTGAAAAGAAACCAGAGGGAACAGGGAACCTCTCCCCCTGTCAAAAATCAGAAGAACAAAAGCCTATTAATTCTCAATCTGATAAACCTGCTAATCAGAAAACAGGGCCGAAGTTCTTAAGTGAACCCACATGCAGTTACTGCCATAAAACAGGCCATGTGAAATCTGATTGTTTTTTACTGCAGAGAAGAACCAATGATACTAGGAAACTAGTTAGTTTAGCCAGCATTAAGGGGTTGAGCGTTTCAAATCAGATGGGCTCAAAAAGCCAGTGTATTACCTAAGGGTGTTGAGGGAAATTACATAACAGTCCCACTTCACAAAGTTTACCTGCAGTCTGATTTTAAAATTGGACCAGTGATTGTACGTATTGTACTTAGTCTCTCGATAAAAGGTGTGACCTTCCTTCTAGGGAATGATATACCAGGGGATAATGTGAAAGGTAAACCTGTACCATATTTAACTGATGAGCCAGTCACGAGAGAGGACTTGAGCATCTTCAACAGGAATTTCCAGGCATTTTTCCTGCCTGTGTTGTGACAAGGTCAATGGCTCTTGAAGCTTCTAAACAAGAAGTCAGTGACAAGGATCATGAATGTCTATGGCTGACAGAGACATTCTTTGCTGGTAACCTGGAGGACCAAGTAAGCCATAAAGGTAACCTCTCTGACTGGTAACTGGAGTCCAGAGGTAAGCCATAGGGGTATAACCTGTCTGACCAGGTAAACCCCAATGATCATCAGTCAAATGCCTCAATTTAATCGATATTGGCTGATTAGAGAGCAAAATGCTGACCCTCAGTTAAGAAAATTAGCAAATACAGCTTCAACTGAAGGGGCACAAAAAGACCCAGTCTGTTATTATATGAAGTCAGGAGTGTTGATGAGGAAATGGAGACCTCCAGATGCTTCCACTGATGAAAAATGGAGAATCATTCATCCAATAGTGGTTCCTCCATCATATACAGCAAACGTCTTAAAAACAGCTCATGATTTGCCTGTGGTGGGCCACAGCAGCATAAGGAAGACTCACGTTAGAATATTACAACAATTCCTCTGGCCCAAATTACATCGGGATGTGGCAGAATTTTGAAAAACATGTCACACGTCAAGTGGTTGGAAAACCAAATCAGAAAATAAAACCTGCTCTTTGATTAGTATCGCTGTTCTTGAAAAACCATTTAGCAGGGTTATTACTGATTGTGTGGGACCACTTCTGAAAACAAAAGCGGGAAATAAATTTCTCCTTTCTATCATGGATTCAGCCACTAGGTATGTTGAGGCCCATTAAAAAAACATTAACGCTCCTACTATCACGGATGCTTTTATGAAATTTTTCACTAGAGTAGGTCTGCCGATACAGATACAAAGTGACTTTCAAATTTCATCCCTGCAGTGTTTAAGGAGGTGCCCACCAGTTAGGCATTAACCAGATTAAACCTTCAGCCTACCACCCAGAAACACTAAGGGCTCTAGAAAGGTATCATCAAACACTGAAGAACATGAGGACAACCTATTGTTTTAAAAATGCAAATGAATGGGATAAAAGTATACATATATTTTTATTTGCCATCAGAGAAATACCAAATGAGTCACTGGGATAGGAGAGACGGACGGTAGAAGCTAGAAACACTACTGTCTGTGCATGGCTAAACACTGTTGTGATTTTGTAGCAACCTGGGCATTTTACATCCATGAAATAACTGTTAGGTGACTGGACTGATATATAGACATACTGTGAAAGGTCCACTAAAGCTTATGAAAGAAAAATGGTAGGTGGAAACACAAAATGAACCTATCGTTGATTATGAGTTCAAATTCAAAGAAGTTGAACAAGAGGGCTGTGTGAACAGAACATGCTCAGCTGACCTACAGATTCATCACACGTGTGGTTCTGTGAGCTTTGGACAGGACAAAATAGGTAAACACTCATCAAAGGTACATCCCTACCAAGTTTGACACAAGTCTGGCCAAAATTATTGAAGTTATAACCATTACAAGAAATTCCCATGTTAAACTTTCCTATTAAAACTTTTTGAAAGATTTTCAAAAAACAAAAATCATTAAAAAATAAAAAATCACTGGAGAGTGACCATTTAAACAATGTGCTAGAAACCCACCAAAGGTACATTGCCACCAAGTTTGAAGTTAATCTGGATGACGGTTTTGGAGAAGAAGTAAAAAATGTGAATTAGCATAAGGATGCCCATCGACTTGCATAGTGATCAATAGGATAGGTGCATTTACCTATAAAAACTTGAACTGAAAAAAAAAATCATTAGAAAATCTTTAATCAGCAGCATTGCCACATAGCAAACAACATTGTTTGACCCTTCCACGAGGAACACATCAACCAAGTTTCAGCTAAATCTGAGTGACGGTTCTGGAGAAGAAAAAAAGAACAAAAAAACCAAAGAAAAAATCATTGAAAAAATAGAAATAAATTGAAGGGTCACCTGATGACCAAATTCAGAACTAGGAGTCCGTAGGAGTGTTCCTGTCTGATATCAAAGCAATAGGGCGAGTGGTTTTTGAAAAGATTTTTTTGCAATTTGCCCAGAAAAGAACCCCCCAAAAATCATTCAAAATCCAAAAAATCACTGGAGCATGACCATTTGAACAAACCTCGTGGAGACCCACCCAAGATACATTGTCAAGAAGCTTGAAGTCAATCTGGATGATGGTTTTGGAGAAGTCCAAAATGTGAATCAGCATTAGACTGCCCATGGACTTATATAGTAATCAATTGGAAAAGTGGCATTTGCCGACAAGTACCCAAATTGAAAAAAAAAAAAAAAAAAAATCATTAAAAATCAGGAATCCACAGTAGTGCCAGCCAGTGAGCAGTTTGTTTGACCCTTCCACAAGGAATATATCCACCATGTATCAGCTTAAGCTGAGTGACGGTTCTGGAGAAGTCGAAGGCAAAAACAAAAACAAAAAATCAGAAAAAAAGTTGCAGCACCACCTGGAGAACAAATTAAAAACTAGGAGTCCCTAGGAGTTTTCTTGTGTCATATCAAAGCAATTAGGTAAGCGGTTTTGGACAAGATTTTTTAAGATTTACCCCCAAAAAGAACAAAACAAACTCATAAAAAATCAAAAATTACTGGAGCTACCCATTTGAACAAACTTGGTAGAGACCCACCCAAGGCACATCCCCGCCAAGTTTGAAGTGAATATGGCTGACAGTTTTGGAGAAGTGGAAAATGTGAATTGTGGATACTCGACAGACATCTCCTTTGAAACTTAAAAGCTTCATACACTATTCTGCTTTTCCAACACTGGTACAAACAGTCAAGTAGCAATACAATTTTTAGCACCATAAAGTATACTAGAGGTGTTATGAGGTAAAGTGTACTAAGGTATTAGCTGGAAGCCACCTCTTCCACTATACTGGATGATGGTTGAAGTGAAAGAAATCCTGCAAAAAGTGAGTATGATCTTGGTTTTCTGACTTCAGACAGACTAGACAAAATTCTCCAGGTAGGTATGGTATACTTTCCCCCGGGTACTTTCCCTCTTACCACTCTGAATACTTTGAGGACTACACTTTGTCATTTCAAGCTCCATCTTGACATTGTTTGACTAATGTTCTTGAGTTAGTGTTGTATTTTTTAGGTATTTGGTCATATCTCTATGCTTGTTTCTCTGGAATGTTTCCTGTCAGATCAGGGTAAGAGATAATATCAAATTTGAACTGGTCTCTCTTGTCAAATATTCTTGTTACTGGTTGTTCTTTATTTCTATATCCAGATCAAGGAAAGTGGCTTTTGTATCCCTTTCATTTTCCAGATTTAAAATTAATTCTTTGGGATATATGTTTATCCAATTTCCCTTTATTTCATCTCCATTGTTTGAAGCACACAGGTCATCTATAAATCTTCTTGTGTGAGAATATGATCTTCTTGCAGCTGTCAAGTTTGTTTTAGCCAATTCTGCCATCCATTTTGATTCACAATAATGTAAATAAAGGTTGGCAATATATGGGGCTGGATCTGTTCCCATTGGTATGCCTTCTATTTGTTGATAGACTCTGGTTCCAAAGCAAAAGTATGGATTGTTGATAATGTATTCTATCGTTTGAGCACACTCTTGATTTGTGTAAGATATTCCTTTGCTCTTACCTTTTTCTCTCAAATTTAGCCTCGGCACCAGATTTTAATATACCGACATGTGCCACCATTGAATACTTTATCCAACATTGAAATTAACACGTTGTTTAAGTCTGTCAAGTTAATCTTTGTATACAATGTTGTGAAATCACAGGTATGCATTGATTTGGCACCATTCTTATTGTTTTGTCATGTCTAGTAGAATATCACTTGTGCTATCTGTAATCCACATTCTATTCACTCCCGTGTACATTTTCACTTTTTTGCAGTATTTAGTATGTTAATTTTTTGACAAGTTTGAGAACTTGAGTGAGTCGTTTGGCACCTTGTTTCCAAACACATTTCTTTGCTGCAATGATGAACCTGAATTTAACAGGGTTTTCTTGCATTTTGACAATTGCATATGTAATTGGTAATATCTTGTCCTCATTTGAGACAATGCATTTCAACTTGTTTTGATCCACTTGGTCCTTGACAACAGTATCAGAGGTTCCTGCCTGTTGATAACTTTCATCATTTAATTCACTCAGTACTTATTGTATTAATGTAGTATGGTTTATAAGTTGGTGCAATGTTATTACTAGCTTTGTCACCAGGTGCGATGATAAACTTGTCATGCAAGTCTTGCAATTCCTGACTACAATATGAATCATGCAGCACTTGTTCAATCTGTCTCCACTTTTGAAGAGGTCCTTTTCTCAGGTATTTAATTCTTTCATCCACTTTTTCCATTATTTTAACTTTCCATTCATCAAATGCCTTGTTACAGATTCCTTTCTTACTACGTTTCTCCTTTAATCTCCTTTCTTGCCTTTGTGAAGTTGATGTTATGTCTTTCTCTACAGTTTGGTCCTCTTTGAAACAAATGACTCAATTTTTTGTTTTGAAATCACCTGTGATTACATGTTTGTGGTCTTGATCCATATACTTCTTGAAAGTAAGGTCACATTCACAAATTTGATTATTCATGTTCCAGCTGTCTAAGTCCTAGTCATCCATTATTCATTTGTAGTTGAAAACCTTATTACAAATACTGGAAGTGTGTTTATAAGCAACTCTGACATCCTCCTCAATATAGTTGCTTACTGAATTTTCAACTTCCTGAAGTCTAAGGATACTTTGTCGATTTATGTACTTGATAGCTGGATTTTCATAGTGTATTATCACAGGATTCATGTGTTTTTCTTCTTACTTTTCCACATTTGTTCTTTATTTAGCTTCACTTTATGTTGTATCATGTCATGTACTAAACTGATAATCCTGTCTGTTAACTTCCTGTCATTTGTTACTTCATGATCCACAAGTAACTGTCCCAATTGCTCGAGATCTTTTTTCTTCATTTGTTGTAACGTTATATTGATGTAGTATGTAGTTTCTTTGATTTCAGTTTCTTGGAGTACGTTGAATACATATTGAGCTGCAAAAGATTCTTTATGTGTTCTGTGTTTACGCTTATGTTTGTTCTTTTTCCTTCATTGTTGAGTATGTCATATACTTCATCATTCTCTGTTCTTTGATGGACGGACGATAGACCCTCACAAAAGCGCAGCTGAGCTAAAAAGGCTTGTGAGGTGGCACAATCAAACGTGATTAGTGCACTGGGTAAGATGAAAACATGGTATGATATAAAAGCAAGGGAAAGAAGTTTTAAACCAGGAGACAAGGTGATGGTACTTTTGCTTATGCAAGGGCATTCAATTCAGGCAAAACTCAGTGGTTCACAACCTGGGTCAGTTTTGATCCAATTTTAACCATGTGAGGCTCAAAATGTAGATATTGTAGTTGTACACATTTATGCAATAAAGGTCAATGGTCAGGGTCACTGTTATTATTTAAGTCATCTGAAGATTTACATATAGCCTTAATAGATGAATTTCCAATTCTAATCATGTTGAGCTCAAATTAAAGATGTCAGATAATCTGAAAATATCCATCTAGGGGGCACCAGAGTGGGAGTAGAGGTGGGGGAGGCTTCTTCTCTGCAATTGGTGATATTTGGTTATCATTATTCTTTCTCACGATCACCAAATATTAACTTGGATGTTCTGTTCACCTATTACTGGTGACATTAGTATTGACTTTGACATCTTTGCCTCCAGAATATTTCCACTAAATTTGCCAAGGATCTATTGAAAATCAAATAAACCAGCACATTTTAATTTTTCTTGTCCCTATATTACATAATCCACTAGGTGGTGGCACCATAATAAAAGGAACGGAGATTTTCATTCTTAAAATGTCCAAATTATTTCAAGGGGCTAACTTAAAACTTAAATGCTATAGTGTTGAAAAGCAATTGTTCATGGATGAACAGATCTGACTGATGACATAAGCTTAGCAACCTATAGTGAGCAGAGCTAAAACATATTATGCTCTTGTCAAGAGTTTACAGTTGGTTTCTTAACTCAATCCACACATACACATATAAATGTGCACCCACCCCCTCCTTTTCTGGAAATTTTTTCTTGCTACTTCACTCACCCCTCCCCACATATATAATCATGTTTATGCTCCACCACTTCTGTATCCAACTACTGCAACCCTACTCCCATCACATCACATCCCACCAACAACTCTTAAATAAAAACACAAAAGAAAGTGGTGTAAAATTTAAATTTTTTCATTCTAAAATAGTGAAGATAGATACATTTGACAACTTTGATACATTCCCATCATTGTTACAAAACACATCTTCAAAATAATCAGAGATGCCTGAAAAGGTCCAACAATGTAATCTATATCATTTGATCTAGTTTGGTAAATATTTACATGAAAAAGCAATAAAAAGGTAAATAAAAAGGTTGCAAATGGATTTTCTTCTGCTAGAAACCACATCGCTGTGGGTTTTCTTTCCTTCTTTTTAATCTGTCAAATTGGTACAAAATTACACTGTTTCAAGTAAGTTTAAATAAAATACTATCCAGTGTTCTCTTTTGAAATTTGGTAACTGCATACTCCTATAAATATGAGTCTATTTTCCTTCACCAGAAGTTAGTTCTATAAACTTTTGACCTTTTTAACTTGTCAATAGTGAAACAAATACATTTCTGATGGTACAGCATCAGTTTTTTTTTTCGAAATTTAGGACTAAAATAAGCTGTATATATTAATCTATATACAATAAAGGCTATGGGTTTGCATCAGGCAAATGACTAGTCACTTTTGCCTTTGATAGTATACATTGCAACAAGAACATGAAAACAAAAGAAAACAAGAACAATGTTAAGAAAATGTTAAAAGCCAGCAGCAGTTGAATGAGCAAGAAAGAAAACAGTAAAACATGAAGTGTTTGGCAGTCCAAATGGCAGAGCAACCGTTTGCATTTCTGGAGTTACTTGAACTGAATTGTGACACCAAGAAAGTTACATCTAAAAGTAGAAAAACAGAAAAAAAAAAAGCAGTGATTGCACATGAAAATATACATGAACATGGAAGCTAAAATAGTGTATGGTAAAACAGATTTGTTGTACTTGTATTTTGAGTTCCAAAGTAACTTTAACTAAAATTATGAACTGGCTTCAATATCATATGATAAGTTCATGAATAGGAAAACCAGAATCACAAAAACAGGAGCTTCAAGCTGCATTTAAGAAATCTCAAGATTTTTCTCATATATCATTTCTCTCATAAAAACTATGGAAAGGCAACATCATTTCAAGCATCTCTCGCGATTGTTTGTGGGTTTCTGCATGACCATCATGCAGATACCCTGATGTATAGTCAAGACCTACATGCCAGTTTTGAGTCTGAAGGACAAAGTTTCCCTTCTCCAAACTGCAATTTGTCTCTAAGTTGGTTACAAGCACTGATACTGGAAAGCACATCTATTTAAGCCAAATGACACAATTTCTCTGTTTCCCAAGTTTACATGCAGTAACTATAGGAAACATGTCAGTGCATTTTTCAACACTGCAAGTCAAGATTAACTTAATTTGGCCACTTCCATTAGTTCTAAATATGTCCCAATAACAAGGTCCTTGCCTGTGAAACTTTGGGCTTTCTAGGAAGTTTTAATGTAACAGTTTTCTTTGACATTCATACCAAAACTGACACAAACGGTCTTGATGAAAGTAACTCTACATGTGATGTTAAACAGGTATACTGATTGTAACATTTAGCAATTTCATGACATATTTCAGAAATCATCATATTCTCATATAAAAGCACAAGACACTATTTACATTCAGTCTCTCTAGACGTCTTGTGGGATAATTGCTGGATGACTGCAATAACGCACTGCGGTTAGTTTATATTCCCATTTTCCAGCACATTTTAAACAATATACCACTAGATCAATCTTCATTTATTCTGTACACTTTTCATGTCTCCCACTATCATACAACGATAGTGAACATGTTACTGTACACAAGCATTCCTCATGACCCAAAGTCCCATCATGTCCTGCACAGGCAGGCCGTATTGCCACACCAGACAGTAGTGACACCCAGTGACCCTATTGAACACTAATTACATGTTTGCTTCATTGTGGAAGTAGCTTAAAGAACTAGAAAAACAAACTTTTTAACCATCTAATTTCCATGATTAGTATTCTTCCAATTTTTTATGTTAAGACATCTTGACACAATGAAACCAGCCCATATCAATACATGGCAGTTAACAGGTACTGGCGACTATTATTTGTTTGGCAGTCTTCCATTCATCTGTTTAAAAAGCAAACCATTGTCTGTTTTATGTACCTTCAGCCATTCATTCTTTCTTTGCAAATTCTGGACCATTTACGAAAGATTTGAATGCAAAAATAATTATAGGCTACAATTTTTTTTTTTCTTGTATGAAGGGTTTGGTTTCCATCACAGTGCACCACAACAGTTCCGCGGACAGCTGCTTTGAACCTCGAGATTTTTATACCGAAAAAAAAAAATCATAAATACCCTGCATGGAGTATTTCTATATTCTTTTATCCTGTGATATAAACACAGACTTAAGACTTGCTCTTTTCAGTTACACTCATCACCCATAATTATGAAGTTACTTCTCACTACCAACCAAATAAGACATTTTGCTGATAACTATTTCCTGTTACAGGTCAATCCTCCCCACTGTTTGGCTCTGCCTGTCAAGGTACCCGTTTGCAGTCCAGAACTGGGTCATTTAGGATTTCTTTCAACTTTTACATATTTCCACAAAAACACATACATTAATATAGAACTTAAAATCATTGTAATAAGGACTAAATGTGCACCAAAACATATTATGTCACCACCAACTGGACAAAACAATATATAATGCCGCTCCACCACTAAAATCAAGTCATTAGACACAACAATAGAAACTTCATTTTTTTCTTTATATAAAAAGGTGTCAAATTCCATTGTCTTGAATACGAGAAACAAACCTACCTACCACAATAAGATCTACCTCGTATAGTACTAAAATATCTTCTTCGGCCAAGATACATTTATTTACAATAAAACCAATCTGAAAATACTACAACTATATCATATAATACAGGTAAATTGTTATTTAATGGTCACTGAGATCACCAAATATTTTGTTACACAATTACATTTCTTTTTAATAATAAAGCCATTTGAAACAAGCAAATTGACCCCCAGGTCATGCATTCAGTAATTCTGTAGATTCTTGTCAACGGTAATACACCTGGTGCAGACAGACTATGCAAAACCATTCAAGATAGTGGGGGAAAGTTGAAGGCTCCTGCCCTCAGACAAGTTCAGAGCCTTGCATAGGCTGCCCCTCATGCTGACTAAGAAGCCTTGGACATATGATCTGAATCCTCTGTGGTCCTTTAAAGAAACAAAGGACTTTAAGTTGTGGAATGAAACACTGACAATAAGTTTGAGAGCATAAAGTATGTCACATTTTCACTCTTGACCTCCACTAACCATGGGGTGTGGCAAACCACAGAAATGGCAGTATTTGAAGGAGTTTTCACCCCATAAGAAACAAAGTGTCTCATTAACAAACACAGTCAGGTCTTGAAAGTTTCAAACTGCTGTTCCCTGCCAGATTTTCTTTGATGCTTGAAAAACAGGACATTCCATAGATGTCACAAAATTAATGTTCAGTGGGTGGCAACAGGTGATCCCACTACATTGGCTCAAATCATACCCAGTTTGTGTCAGTACTTCCGAAGGTCATGGTACAAAATGACACCATAAAATATGTAATCTTTTTTTTCCTTCTCTCTTTTACAGCAAGGTCAATTTCTTGGAAGCTTTTAATTTCAGTTTCCTTTCTGCCTTGTCTTTGTGCATTCACATCACTGTATATGCACATACACAACTGACATTTCCTGGAAACAGCCCTCTTTCTGTCACTGTTTATGTACACATACAACTGAAACCTTGTGGGAACAGTTCTCTTTTCCTCAATCATCATGACAGGTACAAAACACGACACAGAAGAAATGTAGGATATGACAGAAGTTATTGCACATTTTCAATACATTTGACTTTGTCATCTCTCTCTCTCTCTTTTTTGCCTTTTTTTTCTTTTTTTTTTTTTGCCAACAGTTGATGATCATTCTCAGTTTTCAGACCATACCATTCTGTGATCACTATTTGACTGAATCAATAATTGTGCCATGGAAAGTGAATTACAATATTTGATTATGCTAATTGGTCTCTCATACAACTATCAAGACATTTTCTGTTTTTATTACAAGTTTCATCTAAAAATTGAAGTTGAAATTTTGTTCAGATTTCATGGCACTTCAGGGTATTTTGACAGGGAAGCATAACAGTGACTGAACACAGGGTTCTGCCTGCTTTGATGCATACATTTCACTTCAAAAGAACCTTTTCACCTGGCAGATCAACTTGCAGGACTTATGCATTCAATATGTCATGCTACATTATGGATGCACACACATTTGTAGAACATTTATATGATGTAACTGAGCTGTTGTGTCTTGTTTTCTACACAGTTGGACCAGTGCTACCATTTGTTTGGTGTTGTCATGCATGCAACCACATTACCCTGGAATATGTTCAGACGTATAAAATGCTACATATAACATAAAACTTACCATCTTGTGCCCAGTACAGTATAATAGCAACACTGCAGAATGCCAGCACATTAACACTGCTGTTACCTATTGGAGCTTCTTGAAGCTCTCAACATGTATTCATCAGACAGGATCACAGATCCAGACATGGTTGCCTGTTCAATACATTGCAGTGCAGATATTCTGCAACCCATCTTAGTTTACAGGTTTGACTTTAACCCTTTCCCCCTTGCATTAAGACTGAGTCAACAGCTTTCCTTGGCATGGGTTGGGCACTAAGTGCCCAACCCATGCCAAGGAAAGCTGTTGACCTGGGGCATGTGATCTTGATAAGTCTCATGTACATTTCTCAGTCAAATTGCTTTTCATAACTGTTGAAATTAGTTGAAAACACTGAAGCAGATGACATTTAACCACCAGCCGGTTTTGGCCAGTTTGAGGGGGAAAGGGTTAAAAAACTTCCTGCACACAAACTGATAGTCTGCCTGAACACTGCTGTTTGAAATAGTTGCTGCCTGGTCAAATAACAAAGTAGTAAATCCACGATATATCTTCGACCCAGTAGGTCCTGTTTTAACCCCTGTCCTACTCTCGTTACCCTTCTTACTTTTGTCAATTCACAGGATCACATATTCCCTCAATTTAAAATACCAGTAAGCAATGACTTTGGTAAACATCAGTGTGAAATTTGTCAAGGGACTGATCTTCCAGGCAAAAAATTCTATCATATTTGTAATGCATTATGAGGCTAAAATATTGTGAAATTGCAATATTATCCCTTTTTATAAGTGCCCAGGGCACCGAACAGATTCAATTCAAGTGACACTTAATTGTAAACCTCTATTTGGAATATTTTAGCTGCATTAGCATTTGAATGACAGAAACATGGAAAACCTTTACGCATTATTTCACTCAGAATATTTTTAATAAAAAATGCGGCACTTCAGAGGGAAAAGGCTCTTGACACAGAGAATACAGGCACTGCTGACTGGCGCAACTCAGCAGGATCAGGGATACCGTATTATCCTTTTTTGCACCCCTATCCTCATAAGCGCACCCCCACCCCCCATTTTGCTGGAAGTCAATTTCTGAAATATTGGAAAATTATATATATTTTATGATGATTAACCAGTCTTTTTGATACAGCTAAAATCTTCCAATAGTAGGTCTAAAATTGGAGCTCATTTCAATTAAATTTCTTAAGTGCCCCGGGTGCTTAAAAGGGATAATACGGTAGTTCATGTTAGTTTCATCCAGTTTGTCAAATGCCTACATGTTTACTAGATACATATTTATGGGCGCAAAATTCAATGGACCATGCCATTACAGAAGATTCTTGCATTAACTATATTTAAAGCACCTCTAACAAAACTTTTTAAAAATGTCTAGTACCAATTTACAAACATTGACAACACTTGGATTTAAAAACAAAATAAATGTAATTATCTATTAGCATGTACTCCTTACTACAATAACATATAACACACTTTGGTTTTGGATTGGATAAGAAATATGAAGCTGTTTAAAAAAAATAAGAAACAAAGATTACAAGTTTCTTTTATGAAATTGTCATAATTTCAGATAAAAGAGACCAAGTTTATCAAATTGTCACACACTTTTGATAAAATTGACCAAGAACTTCACACTATTTGTGGTGAATCATATTCCTACATTTTCTTTCCTTCACCTGTATGTTCTAAAGTTTGATACTTTCTTCTTTACTGATACTTTCTGTTCAGTTGATTCACAAAAATGACAAATTTAAGTATCCTGTAGTACAGACACAAGGCTAGCATCATCTGGCCTTGTTAAAAAAGAAATTTTTGTAAAATATAATACTGAATCTTTTGTGAACAAATGTGCACTAAAAAGTTATGGGACCATGAAAATGACAAAGGTGATAAAGTACTTTTTATAATTTGTTGATAAAATCTGTTTAATGGGCTTTCATCGTGATGCTGTGACGAGGCATTAATTTCTACGCTGGCCCAATAAAGATGGGATTGTGAGAGTAGACAGTCCTTGCCTTTATGATATTGCTTCCATCATTTTATCATCCACACTGGTCTCTACCAATTTCATCATGAACACATCTCTCATAGATGGCGCTTATGAGGCACATCAATCTGGAGGCAGCAACTCATGAAGACGAAACCTCTCCCGCAGTATTGGCCGCACATCAGCGTTCTGAAACAGGCAGTAAGCAAATTAGCGTTACTTACAGACAATTCGTATTAAATATTCTAGAACTTGTTATCAAAAGGTTTTCTTACATCAGAAACTGCTTCAGTTTCACAGATTTCTGTTCCATAAACATCTGTTTAAGTTGCAAATTTTGGAGAAAGTTTCATTCAGACCCTTACTTGTTTGTTCAAAGTTTACAATAGACTAACATGCAGTACATACATTACAAGTATTAACCAATTCGAGCCTCTAAATTGTTAAATTACACCTCCATTCTTATACAGCCCAAGTGCTCCTACAAATGTGTTGTGCAAACCGCTGTGTAAAACTGTGAGCATGTATAACAATTTAAATGAAGAATTATGAACATAACCCTTTGTTTTACAAGCCCATGTAATGTGCTTTCCTGTCAGGTTGTTCACCTTGGTATCCATCATTACGAAAGTACCCAATCAAAATGTGGACATGCAGACCCCTGTGGTTCACCCTCTAACATGTATTCACTTGTCACCATGGCAACAATATCCTCTAAAAATGTGAGCCCTCAATGGCAATGTGTTTTTACCATGGCAATGATGCCATGTAACACAGACAACATGTCTGCGCTCTCTGGTTATATAACACCCTCTTTTAACAGTGGTAATGTGTCTCCATTTTGGAAATATCTTGTAACAAAGGCAATGTGTAGACTCACTGTGGCCAAATATACCCCACACCAATGGCAACATTTGTATACTTACTGCTGCACGAATACTCATGAACAACAGTAAATACAATGGTACTCAAGTTTCAATAATACCTGTAACAATGGTAACATCTGTACTCATTGTGGCAGTACCTCTGAGCAATAGTAACATGTACTCACTGTGGCAGTACCTATGGACAATGGTAACATGTACTCATTGTGGCAGTACCTCTGGACAATGGTAACATGTACTCATTGTGGCAGTACCTCTGGACAATGGTGACATGTACTCATTGTGGCAGTACCTCTGGACAATGGTAACATGTACTCATTGTGGCAGTACCTCTGGACAATGGTAACATGTACTCATTGTGGCAGTACCTCTGGACAATGGTAACATGTACTCATTGTGGCAGTACCTCTGGACAATGGTAACATGTACTCATTGTGGCAGTACCTCTGGACAATGGTAACATGTACTCATTGTGGCAATGATCTCCATGAACATCAACATGTAATTGCTGTTGGAATAACACCCTTGAACAATGGAAATATGTGTGTACTCACTGTGACACCAGTATCCTCAAACAATGACATGCACTCAACAATGGTAAAAGGTGCACTCACCTTGGTGGTCATACCCTTGAACAATGGCAACATTTGTCTGCTAACTACGGCAATATCATTCTCAACCAATGGCAACATGTGTACTCACCGTATTTCCCTCCTACAATGGAGCAATATTTGTGTGCTCACCACGGCAACATTACCCTTTATCATAATGTCTTAGACCAGGTGCAAACGAAGCTGCTGTGACATAACACTTTGTTTAAAGTGATATAACCTCCGATATATCGAGCCGTGCCCAACTGTTGGACGTGTCTGATAATTTTGCCACTCATTGACAAGATGTGTAAACAAATTTATTAGTTTAATAAGCACAGAGAGAATGTGAGGTCGAAGACAAGTTGACCATTTTTTCAAATTGGCATATTTTAGACACAATGTCAGCTTTCAGATAGAAAATATCCATTATAGTCGGCAAGTGTTATTCAACACCCGTGCAACGCAGTTTGAAAAATAAAGTTGTAAATTTAATGTGTGTATTGAAATACAGAGGTTATCACCTCAAGGGCTGGAGTGTAATTTCCAGCAAGAAGGTAAACAAAAAAAACATGGAGCCAAATACCTTCCCATGTCTAACATTTGGGCACACCTGACTGTCTGCTCATGGCAGGATTTTCTAGATCATTTCTTGTAAAATGTGTGCTCATTCGCAATCCAACGAGTGTGATTTCACAAGGAACATGTGCCAACAATCCACAGTGTTTGGTCTTTTCAGTGGCAATGCCAAACAACATCAGTAAATATAATTTAATTTTCAGTTTGGCAATGAACACAACCTAGCACTTTGCTGTCTGACAATCACAGTGACTTTTCTTTTTGTTGTACATACCCCCACTGAATTACCACCCCATGAGCCCTGCAGTTCTATATGATATACTTCAGTCTCTGTTTCTTTTTATGATCAATATTTAAAGCCTAGGCCTATTTGGAAGGTTGTAACTTAGAGCAGTACAATCCTCACACCTACGCCTCCCACCCCCTCCCAAATACGACCCCCCATCTCTCCAAAATGGTATATTCTGCAGTGAAGAGCATATGGGGGCAAATGGGAATGACACAAACAAAAGTGATGATAACAGGTGAAAATAAGCCAGTTAAACCCTTTTTTGGCAAATTTGGAGGATTTTCCACTTGAAACCATATAACAATAGGAATTAAGTATGGTGTGCTACTGATATATCCCTCAGGAGGCATTGAGACTCCGTCAGCTTGCTCACCCCTGCATGATATATTGGCAACAATCAATGCCATGCCATACTTAAACAATGGCAACATGTGTACTTACTGTGGCAATATTAACCTCTCGCAATGGCAACATGTGTACTCAACGTGGCAATAATGCCCTCTAACAATGGCAACATGTGTACTTACCATGGCAATAACACTCTCTAACAAAGGCAACATGTGTACTTAACATGGCAATAATGCCCTCTAACAAAAGCAACATATGTACTTACTGTGGCAATGACGCCCTCTAACAATGGCAACAGGTGTACTTACTGTGGCAATAACGCCCTCTAACAATAGCAACAGGTGTACTTACTGTGGCAATAACGCCCTCTAACAATGGCAACAGCTTCAGCAGCTCTCGGTCACTTCTGTCCATAAACCAACTCTCTATTGGTATCCCATTCTCCAACTGATAATTAAAAAAGTAGTTATGTAACATTATATTGATCTGTTTTTACTGTGAAGTTCTGTGAAAAGGTTAGAAAACATGGCATTTGGAGTGTTAATATCAACTTGCCTTCAATATCAAAGAAAACATTATTGGTATGCAACTTATGCTTGTAGCACATAAGCTTGTCAGATGATCAAGCAGTCAAGATATAAATATACAGTGCTCCCTCTTTATAACGCTGGTGTTGGGGTCCACATGGTATACCGTGTTATAGCAAAACCACTTTATAACAGAGGGACTTTTAACATAGACGGAATGGGGAAACTGTTTCAGTGGGAGCCATGGTACACATGGTGTTATATCAGAAACCACCTTGTAATGAGGGGTGTTATAAAGAGGGAGCACTGTATCTTGATTGCTTGATCATCCAAGGTTAGAGTACCTACTTCTCCAAATATCAATTATATATTTTGCATGATACATTATTTATGTTTAAATCAAGTTGTAAGCTGATTAACATCTACAACCCTTCAAATAAGAACTTCTTACTATGAAGTTCCATATTTTTTCAACTGATATAAATCCCGGCTAGGACTGTACCTGATAGCCAAAGGCCTGTGGGGAGTTGTCCACGATGATAGTCTTTGATAAATCCCGCCCCAGGATAGTCAAATCCTTGATGTAGTTGCCATTCACACAAACACAGTGTTCACGGAAAAGACGATGCCTACAAACATAGACATGAAGACAGGGATGCACATTTCATTTTCTCACCCCAAGATAAATTTTCACCTATCACGATCCCGTGTTTTAAGTCTCTTTGCAATTAAAAATATGAAAAAACAACGACATGAATGTTCAGCCCCCGTGCTAAGAAAGAAGTGTTATGTCCTTATACTTTTTTTACTACCTAGTTGTTTATTTGTTTTTACTCCCGTGTTGACAAATGAACCATGGCTAATTTTTTACTTTCCTACAGAATCCAGTCATGCTTCAATCTTCTATGGATCTTTTGAAATCCAGTTACTGACTGGCCACTTCTGCCTGACAATCAAACTCACAGCTATTTCATAGTTACTGTGTGCCTTTGTAGACAAGTTAAGCCCAGCTACTTTGACCTGCATTGTATAGTTTAAGGTGTGTAGGAAGCTATGGAAAGTAATCCCCAACATCCAATAATATTTCTCCTAATGTTTGAATTTCTGTGTATTGTAATAACAAATAAAGGCAAAACAAGAACCAGGCCTAACGGCGGTTGACTCATTCGCTAAGATAATAGTCTGACCGGTTTCGCTGACTATGCAGCTAATCAGAGACTGGTCTAACGGCTGGTGGGTCATGCTTTTATAACAGGGTGTAACATACCTAACTAACGTTACTGTGTGTATTGTGACGTGCGGGATTTTACGTCTGGATGTGTATTATGACTGTCGGCATTGACGCCACATAGTACTGGCCCGGTTTATTGCAATGCCCAATAGGTGGAATCACTGTCACATCTGTGAGTTTTTTCACCTGGATGACCTGTGGTCATCTGTAATTGACACCGTTAGGTGACTGTGTAGTAGCCTGTTATCTCTTAATAGAAAGATTTTACCAGTTCGTTAGCTCAAGAAATAGGTGTTTCCTGAGTGTGCAATAGTTGTTGATGGGCAGATAATAAGTAATAAAGTATTGTAATAACAGCCTTGCACCTTATAATTGTACACAGGCATGCCAACCTCTGGGTGTTGTTCAGAGATAATACTTTTGAATGTATTTTCCTATGGTGTCACACATCCATTCACTGTCTACGTCTGCATGATGACCACGCAAGTGCCCTGCTCTTTCTCACCAATTGCCATGAAGTATCTTTGTGTGGTCCTGGAGGCCACAATTCGCAATTTGATTCCAAAGGGTCTGCATGGAAAGACGACATGGAGGCCTGTCTTACCAGCAGTCTTAAAGGTTAGATTATATTCTATTTCTGTATTTTGTACCAAGGCCACTGCCTTCCCCCCCACCCACCCCCCAAAACAGAGGGGAGTGCACTTAGGTTATGTTGGTATCTTTGCTAATAGCTTTTGACCACAGGTACAAATTTTTCTTTCATTAAAACAGTAGGAAATTTTGATCAAATATACGTACGATAAATCTGACTGTCAATCTTGTTGGCTGTATTTAATTGAAGACAAGATCCTCTGAATGTGTGTAAGCAAGGAATGTGTGATTACAGTAGATAGTGTCATCTGCTGTCATCTGCTGACACCACTTAACATTGTCCTAACTGTGTGTACATAACTGACATCTAGTGACATCATGTAGTATTATCCCAGGTGCACATAACTAATTTGCTGACATCTGGTGACAATATTCAGAGCTACCTACCTGATCAGCTTCTTGTCTGGATCCAGAAGATTCATCAGTTTATCGGCATATACCTTCTTTGATGCAGTGAAAAGTATCACTTCATACAACTGTGATACACGCTCCAGGAACTCACGGAAGAATGGACGTGTTCTCACAAAAACCTTCAAAGAGACAAAATGTGCTATAAAATGCAGGTGGGACACAAAACTTTAACATGCCTGACCTTTTGCCTATTGAAATTCTGTTTCTACAACTCCTGTCTGCAAGCATGAGGTCCAAATCTTTACATAAAAATTTGTCACTGGTATGAGGGGTCAAGTCAAAATGGAATCAACATGAAAGTGTCTCCACATACATTAAACACACACACACAAAAAGAAAATGTGAATTTCATTCTTCAGTACATGTAGCAAGAAATTATATTTGACTTTTCATACTCTGTTGCACTCCACAAAGTACGTTGATGTAAACATAGGATTTCCACTAAGAAAACTGCCAACCTGACTGACTATATCTGTAAACTGTACAGAATCAAAGAACTGCCAATTAATTATCCATCCCTCCCCCCAAAAAACTTAGAAATAAAAACACAACAAAAGTTAGTTGACATACATTGAATGGAAAGTGTGCAAGTGAGGCAATTCAAAGCTTTGGCGAAATACCTAAAATGTAAAAAGTGTGAAAATTTACATACCCTTTCCCCCTTGAATTGACAACAACTTTCCTTGGCATGAGTTGGGCACTAAGTGCCCAACTTATGCCAAGGAAAGTTGTTGACCTGGGGCATGTGATCTTCATAGGACTCATTTACAATTCTCAGTCAAAATTACTTTTCATTACTGTTGAAATTAGTTGAAAACACTGAAGCAGACGACATTTGACCACCAGCCGGTTTTGGCCGGTTTGAGGGGGAAAGGATTAAAACTAAATCCATTCACAATGCTCAGACCCTTAGAGAAAGGTGTGTCCACTCTGACTCAAGTGTGTAAATATTTTGATGACCTCATTTACCTGGTAGGTCATGTCCTGAAAGAGGACTGGGAAAGAGAAGGCCGCATCTTCCAGTTCATTGAGGCTACAGTGTACTAAGGTCTCATCCTAAAAGTATACAATATAACATGATCAGCAATGTGTGATACATGTATCACTAAAACAAAGCACTCGAAGAACATGTTTGTGATAGTTGACTGTACCACAGGGTTGCAGTAACTTGATGGCCATTTGAGATGCAAGATAATAATTGTGCTTAGCTTTGCTTTGGTCCACATGCCTTCGCTCCCACAATGCTACTAAGAAATTGGAAAATTGACAAGCAACCCTGAAATAACTTTTTCCAATCAATGTGAGATGACAGGCAGCATCAATGAAAACAAACATTTGTTTCCTTCAAGATAGGCTGCATATTTTACAAAAAAAAAAAAAGGTAACTTTTATATTTTGTTTTCCTTTCTGTTTGCCCATGACGGAAAATGCCCTGAATCAGTTGGCACTGCCACAAATACACTTCAATCTGCAGACCAAAGAAAGACATCCAGCTAAGGGTATGTGCAAAAGGTTTTCAGATTTAATCAAAACAGGTTACTTTAACCCTTAAAGTGCTAATCACTGCTATAGTCGTTTTCTCATTACTGCTAAACATAGAATGGTTAAAAGATTCAAATTCCTCATGAAGATACCTTTTACTCAAATACCACCAAGCCCAGTCTAAAGCAAAAAGTAGTCTTAATCAACAGCTTTTCTGGGGGCACTTTGCATACAATGCGCACAAAGTGCCCCCAGAAAACCTGTTGACTGAATCTTAAATCAGCACTTTAAGTGTTAAGATCTATATATTATATTAACTAACATGGAAGACCATATTCCAGGGTTCATACAGGTTCGTGAAAAGTAAATTCAAGGACTTTCAAGTCCTTTTTCAAGCACTTAAGTCAAGTTTTCAAGGACCAGATCCAGCAATAGAACACCACACACAAATTGTTTAAATCATCATTTTTCAACCCTTTACTAATATGATCAATGCATATCATTCCACATTTATTATTTAATTCAACCATATATGAATCAAACTCAATTTTTTAAATTGACAGTAGACTTTCCACCAACTTACAAAGAAACCTATACTGGGTCATATTACCAAAGTCCTTTTGAAAGATAAATTCAATATGGATTATTTTATGAGTTTACTGTGACTTATGTAGGCCTACAACCAGTATGGGTTGTATTCCTGAAATTGACTCTATCTAGTCTATAAAATTGCTACAACTACATATGGGTAAAATTCGACCTGAAGATGTACCTATCCCCATGCACATTTTACACAAAAATGCCAAAGTTTCTTTTCTAGGAAGGTGATGCACTTTGTTACCTGTATGTTTGATACAGTGTATTTGTCCCTGAAAGTAGGCTGTACATGTAAAAAAGGCTCACATAAATGGTTAGGCCTGATTTGATAAGAACTGTCAAACCCACATGGGTTAAAAGGGGGTTAAAAGCAAAAAGATACTTTGTAATTTTCAGTGCTACATTTTGACAAATGGAATTTGACAGCCACTTCAAAGGAAAATGACAGCAGAATGTGTTCATCTTAATGTGATTCAAGTTCATAAATGCTAAATTTTGTGGAAAATATTCATAATTCTTGGCAACTTGCCTCATTAGGTGATGCTTAAGAATAAAATTCAAGGACTTTTCCAGGACCTTTGTCCAAAATTCTGGATTTTCAAGGTTTTCCAAGGCCTTGAAAATGAATGTAGCAAATTCAAGAACTTTCAAGCACTTCAAGGACCTGTGGGAACCCGGATATTCTTCTTGTAAAATTGTGTGAGATACACACGTCTGTGACCCTTTATGTAAGAAGCTGGTCAATTTATACATGTACATATATAACTGCTATGTTGGGTTTGTGTGCTGCCACTACATTCCAACTGTAACTGAGGATATAAAACTGACGTCAAGTGACACTGGTAATATTCCATTTTCCTAGAAAAGCACCCAACAGTGTTTTCTCATTTGCCCCTGGAATGAATTCAATGCTGGGCAATACATATAGAACACACTGGTATATTATGTGCCCATTCCAACAGCTGCCTTGCTTTTGTCTTGTTTCATATTATGAATATAGAGTTTTCTTACCAAATCAAGAACAAGTGAAAATTCTGGTGTACTACGTGTCTTCAGTGGCAGGGCAGGCTGCCGTACTCGCATCTCTTCCGTTAATGGAGGGAGGTGTTTGATGAAGTAGTACCTATAAAAATGATAATTGCATCCTTTTTTTATGTTTTTCTTGTGTGAATTATATTCATGATACTGCAAATAGCAATACACAAAGAGAATATAAGTGAGAAAAGAAGCAGAAGAATTTACAGTGAGCACCTCTTTTAAAGTATATGAAGTTGACAACACAATGTCCACAAAATAAAAATAATAATTATTCACAAAAAAAAAAAAACTTTACTCCCTGTATGCCAATTTTTATATCTAGTTTGGTTCCATTTTAACCACAACAAGCATATGAATAAACTTGCATTCACTGTTCCATGAACTCTAATACTGAATTGCCATGGCATGGCTTACAACACCTTACCATGGGAGATCAACTCTTACACAGATCTAACAAGTGGCCAATGGGTTTAATAATCCGCTGATATATTATCAGATGACCATCACAAAAAAAAAAGTCTTCTGAAATGCAATCCCTCTAAGACTTTAAGAAAGTAGGTCAAGGTCATACATATTGCACAATTGTAAAATTCCAAGTGATATACAATTGTGGTACATTTTTCATACCCTTTAAAAGTCCTGAAAGTTATATGGAGTTACCTTGAAAACTGTGAACTGTATTACATTCACAAAAAAAAGTTTATGTATGAATGGACAGCTAGACATACAGACCCATCCATGGACTAAAGGACAAACATGACAGATCGTACAATAAGCTTTGTGACCTCAGGTCAGCAGAGCTTATACTCTACACAAACATATTATGCCAACAAGAATTGAACTGTAAGAATTAAATTTTAACATTGTCACAACTTTGGGTATTTCTATAGTACAAGTCAAATTTCACCTTATAACTGCGACAATGCTTCTCTCCTGTGTTTTCACTTCATTTTGCACACATATTTTGTTTTATCCACATTGGACTTGATTTTTTTTTTTATTATTATTAATTTTTCTCCTTTTCTGCTTCAATTGACGAATTCACTTGCAACTTACGGATCAAATGGTTCGGTCTCCCATTCATCAAAGTTCTCTGCATCTGCCACCTCCTCTTCTTCTGGACTGATGTGATACGTGGTGGAGTCGCATTCCATGGTTGTGGAGGCCACCGGTTCCGGCAGAGCCTGAAGCCCACTGTCATTTCCAGTTAAGGGCATGGCGAGGTTGCACATGTCAACAGGTGCCTCATTCTCCTTGTTGGAGAAAGGTAAGGATGAAGAAGAGGAGGGCACACTCTCTGCTTCACTTTCTGATGCCTCACTGGTAAGGGCTAGGTCCAGCCGCTGAGCAATCTCTTTCAACTCTTGTTCCTCACTCACACCTGTGAAAAGAACAAAATCACTTGTTTGCAGTTAAAAATAAAAATTAAGTTTTCATTGGCTTAATTCAATATTTCTTATGTCACACTAAATCTTTTCATAGAGCAGGTTACACAACTAACACATGTACATGGCCATATCTGTGAAACAAAAATGGCTAGGTCCAGCCACTGAGCAATCTCCTTCAACTCTTGTTCCTCACTCACACCTGTGAAAAGAACAAAATCATTTGTTTGCAGTTAAAAACAAAAATCACTTTCATTGGCTTGATTCAATATTTCTTATGTCATTGAACTTTTCATCGTGCAGGTTACACAATTAACACATGTACACAGCCATATCTGTGAAACAAAAATGGTCACCATGGCAGCCAGGGATCTCCTGCCTCTTGTTTTATACCTTAGCTCTGACGTCATTACAGCCAGTACTTTCGTCTTTTCTTTCACATCACTTCACTTTTCATTTCATTTCAAAATTATGCAAATATATATTCCTCTGAATCAACATGACAAAATAGTAAAGGGATTTTTTTGTTTTTTTTGTTTTTGTATTTGGTTCTTTTCTCTTGTGTAATGTCATATTGTGTAGATTTGATCATGTTCTACTTTTTGTAAAGTGTTTTGATCAACAAAATTTGTATCCGTATTTGTATTTGGTCATCAAGAAAAATATGTCAACAATCAACAACTTTTCTGGGCACATTGTGCCGAAAGTGCAGCAAGGAAAGTTGTTGAAACAGCCTTCAAGGAATTATATACGTTTCCCTATCATTACAACTACAGATTACTTTGAATAAACATAAAATTTTGAAATTTTGTGATTTTCACATTTATTAGTAATACTTACCTATACACTGCATGAGGAATTAATCGCTGCAGATTGGTATTTCTGCAATAATTATCGCACCAGATAATTCTTCATGCTTTATTTTCCAGACTGGAAGGCACCATGTGCTATCAGCAACAAGTGCACTTACATGATGACGTTGGTCATCAACAAATCACATCTAATTTCTCTAAATGGCCTCTTCATTCAGAGAGAATGATCTGATGCGTTGAGGCTCCGTGGATTTGTCTGTAGTGTACAAGTATGTGTTATTGACAAATATTAAAATCAGACTAAATTTTCAAAATCTATTGTATAATACATGACAGGTACCTATACACTATATCAGGCAGCTGTACCACAAGACCAGAGGAGGGTCATCATTCTGGTCTCCAATACAGAGACAACAAGTGCACTGTCATACCTAGGGCCAATGACCTGTGGCTTTGCCTTGTTCTCAACATCTTCCCCACTCCAGACATATAAAGACCTCATCAATAGTCATATGCTAAAGAAGCCAAGCCTGTTCTAACTAAATATTTGGAGCCATGGCAACACCAATAGAAATCACTAGTCTCCCAGCAAGTTTGCAGCTGAAAAGTCTCCAAGTGAACCTGTGGTCCACCCACTGGGAGTCAGAAGACTCCTGTGCCAGTAAACCCACTGCAGGTGAGGTCCCTCAGATTGACATTGAGAATGTGTTGTGTGACCTCCAACAGCATGCTGCCCTGACATCACTGAAAGACCTCTCCTTTAGTGCATCCCACGATGATGATGCAATGGCCCGTGAGCATCATGAGCTCCACTACTATGTAATAGGAGATATGCATATTAAGTTCCCACCCAAACCACATACCTGATTGACTAGTCTCGCTTGGTGAGATATGGCGAGATACGGGTCGGTACCTGTAGGGACTAGCGGGATATTACTAATATTTTGGAAAATACAGAATACTTGTTAAAGTCATATTGAAATTTTTCTTATATATGGCTTGGGAAGTACTAAGAAGAGTACCAGTTTGGCATTTGTGAACTTAAATTTCTCAAAAAATGCTAATGTTGCGAGAAATGAGCATATGGCCTATCTGTGACAGTGATGGGACCAGCACGTCCCCAGTGATCGCCAGGAGTCAAACCGGTGCTTTGTGGCGGGAAATTAATATGCATACTGCATACTGTCTCACTTCAGGAATTTTGTAATGACTATAAACGCTAGCTTGAATGCTTTTAGAATCCAACTTCAAGGTATTGGTACATAGCCCCACAGAAGCTGTCTTCTGAAGGGGGAGGAAAAGAGGCCTTCTGCCCTTCTAAGGTAGGATCAGTCCGACCAAGATAAAACATTTTACCATCCCTGGTCACCTTGGGAGTGCCGGTCACATTAGTTCTTTCTGTGACCATCGTTGCACCCGCCACCACTACTGAAAAACTGCTGACCTTAGTGGCACTGCCAGGGATGAGGATGATCTGAGTGCATTTTGGCTACTCCAGGAGCAATTTGGCAACCTTCTATACTTCACACCAAGAAATTTAACAGTTTTGAAAAAATTAGACAAACTGAGAACATTCTGTTTTGTGGGAGAAGACTTATTCTGGCTGAAAGTTGCCAAATGGCAACCAATTCTCATCCCTGCACTGCTTAACACTTGTCTGGTTATTCTGCCACTTCACCTCTCAGCTAGCATTGGCTATCATCACTTCCAAGGTCACTTGGTCTCATATTAACCTATGAGGTATCCACTGAGATGTACAACTGCTGCTGGAATCTTCTGCTTCCAAAAGACTGGTATAGGTAGGCATGGTGATGTACCAAGAAAACCTTCATGTTCACCTTGACTGCATTCTTGAGCATGTGCTGCAGAGAAGTTGCACCAGAACCTTGTCTATAATACGGTGTATGCCAAAGCTTAAATCTGCAGTGTCTGACAGTGTCTTTAGCTGCAATGACTGTGTCTGGCCTCCATACCTGATTGTGACAACACTGACACAGAGACTCCCACCTGCAGAACCCTGCAAACGGGAGATCATTATGAAAACAGCTGCTGCCAGTGGGAGCCACATTCACTTACTGAGAGGAGCACTGTCAATCGGGGGGAGGTTGTAAAATTTGATTGATTTTCATAAGAATGCGGGAGATCTCCTGCCCAAGTCGGGAGGGTTGGAGTCTCTGCTTAGAGAATAGTCTGAATGTTGGTGATGGTCAGTGCCAATAGGCAAGGGCAAGAACAGAATGTTCAAGAACTGGCTAAAAGAGGGCACTTCAGTTAATGGAGGGCTGTGGTTGAGTATTCCCATCACTTTACATTGTAAGTTGCACAACTTGAAAACTTCTGCACAAAGAAACACCAAATTTCAGACAATAAATCTAGATGCATAACTAAATACCTCACAAAAATCATATAACCACAGCTACTAAAGTGACTGGTTTATATAAGGTTGCTTTAACATACAAACTAATGGGAATACACAGTTCTAGCCTCCAAATGTTTGTGTATTCAGTTGTGTATTGGGGCAAAAACATACATTAGAGCTAATTCTGACTTTTCCTATTGTTTGTCAGTTAAAAATGTGCCTACCCCATGTTCTTTACCTGGGCACACATTTTTTCACACAGCCGGTAGTCCCATGTGAATATGGGTACACAGTCTGACTTTGGAAGATGTCTGGGTGAGGGAAGATTTCCAAACTGCATTGCCTTGCCAGCAGTGTTAGAAATAGGGCAAAATTTACACTTTCCACAAACAGTCACCCTTGTTAAAGTAGCCTATTATTTTTTATGTGCTAATTGTGTTACATGTGAAATTTGGACAACTGAGGCTCAAGAAGACAGAGTGTCACTCTGTCTCTGACTGGAAGGAAGTTGCATCCACGTCCTCATCAACCCATGACTGTCTGAGCATGGTAGGTTTGACCTTTTATACTGGCCATTACACAGGCGGTGGAACTCCAGGAGGACTGAGCATTGGGGCTGATGACTGTTGCACAAAGCGCAGGTCATTGGAACCCAGTGTAGTAAACTGTGTCACTGCCCTTTAAGCACTTCTTCTTGTGGTCCTTGCCTGTATGACTTGTACTGGACTCTGGGTTGGTGATGTTTAACATACACAAGAAAATTTTTGCACATTGAAATATGCTATCTATGGTTGGGTTTTCAGCCTGACTTAGGGATGAGAAAGCTTTTTAGCAGAGAGCTCTTAAATTTGAGTGTGTAACAAAGAAAAGTCTGAAAATCAGCTGATTAGCTGACATTGACCATCCCTATTGACCCCAACCGCATGAACTATAAAGTGCAGTTAAGTGTCACTGTCGGCTGGACCAGGACTGGTGGTTTGGTGGCAGCCTCCATCAAGTGTGCACTGCTGGTATAAGGGCAGACCTGTCCCAGCTGACTGGGAAACACACAGGAGCTGATCTGCTGTTGCCCTCTGTTGCTGAACTGGAGATGTGGATCTGCGATGGTAGACTGCGGACCTGAACATTGACCATGAAACTTCGTGGGAATGGTGTTTTTTGTATGGAAAGTGATCTGCTGAGGGATGACTGATTCACAACTGGAGTACAGTTTGCCCTGGTCCACAAGCTGCCTGGGGAGGACTGCCCTTCTGACAGATCCTTGGTATGGGGGGGAGGTGTGAATGCAGCTCACCAGTGTCGGCTTAGTGCCATACCATTTAGAATATTAGCAGCAGTCACTGCAATTTTCTGACACCATTTTATCTCTGCACTGCTACAAAGGACTTACCATCACCATCACAGCAGTAACAGAACCCATCAGCAGTTCACTGGCTGACTGTGTGGACAGACACAGGGCTTACCCCATTGCAGGCAAGGTATGGGAGACCCTGGCAACTGTACCACTGTAATGTCTGTAGTTGTGCAAGCCTGACTGTTGGACATCGTCACATGCAGATCCCTTTATGTTGGTTCCATGCCCCAGTTTGATACACACAACCCCTTCTAAACCTTAAGGCAATCTTTGCAATCATAACATGGAAACTCCTCAGAACTGCTCCTACCATACTATTCCTTATACAGGCACGACACACTTGATGGTTACCCCAATGGGCCATCACATGACCTCCAGAGTCTCAGACCACATTGTGTCCATGTTCTTTAGTTTTTCCTGCTCAGTGGGATACTTGCATGAGCACTCATTTGCCTAAAGAAAAATTCATTAAAAATATATATTTTACTGGAGCATGAGAAATTAAAATATATTTAAAGAGAACTTTAAAAGAACATTGCTACTTGGTGGAGAAAATACATGATATTGAGCATTAGAATGCCCATTGACTTACATAGTAATCAATAGGAAAGGTGCATTTACCAGTGAAGAACCTGAACTGAAAAAAAAAAATTAATTAACAAGAGGGCTGTGTGAACAGCCCGTCCCTCAGCTGATCTTGACATTCATCACACTTGCAGCTCTATGAACTTGGGAAAGGATCAAGGACACCATGTTCGGAGTAAGTCTGACCTTCATAGAAGGACACTTACATGTGCAACATCAAAGTTCAAGCAGTTCTTTAGTTATAATAAAAAGTACAATTCATGTATGTTGCACTGTGACCATGCAAACGAGGTCAAGGTCATTCATGTACTGTCTCAGCATGACCTTCATACAGAATAATTAACATGTGTAGCTAACTCAAACCAGATCTCAGGTGATCAAGTAGAGATTTTTGAAAAAAAATCATAAAAAAATCCAAATTCTTTGGAACATGACCATTGGAACAAACCTGGTACACACCCACCCAAGGTACATTCCCACAAAGTTTGAAGTAAATCTGGATGATGGTTTTGGAGAAGAAGTTGAAAATGTAAATTAGCATTAGAATGCCCATTGACTTACATGGTAATCAATAGGAAAGGTGCATTTACCGCAAAGGAGCCGAATTGAAAAAAATCATTAAAAATCAAGAATCCACAGCATTCCCACACAGTGAACAACTTTGTTTGGCCCTTCCATTAGGAACATGTCCACCACGTGTAAGCTTAATCTGAGTGAAGGTTCTGGAGAAGATGTCGAAAATAGCTATAACACACAAATATTCACAAAAAATTAGAAAAAAACTGCAGCGCCACCTGGTGAACAAATTAACAACAAGGAGTCCCTAGATGTCTTCCTGTGTGATATCAAAGCAATTGGGTAAGCAGTTTCGGAGAAGAAGATTTTTTAAGATTTGTCCAAAAAAAAAGAACAAAAAAATTCATTAAAAATCCAAAAATCACTGGAGCATGACCATGTGAACAAAATTGGTAGATACCCACCCAAAGTACATTGCCACCAAGTTTGAAGTTAATCTGGATGACGGTTTTGGAGAAGAAGTCAAAAATGTGAATTAGCATTAGAATGCCCATTGACTTCCATAGTAATCAATAGGAAAGCTGCATTGACTGATAAGTACCCGAATGGAAAAAATCGTTAAAAATCAGGAATCCGCAGCATTCCCACATAGTGAACAACTTTGTTTGACCCTTCTACAAGGAACATAACCACCATGTTTCAGCTTAATCTCAGTGATGGTTCTGGAAAAGAAGTTGAAAATAGCTATAACACACAAAAATTCATAAAAAATTTGTAAAAAACCTGCAGCGCCACCTGGTGAACAAATTAAGAACTAGGAGTCCCTGGGAGTGTTCCTGTGTGATATCAAAGCAATTGGGTGAGCGGTTTCGGAGAAGAAGATTTTTTAAGATTTACCCAAAAAAGAACAAAAAAATTCATTAAAAATCCAAAAATCACTGGACCGTGACCATTTGAACAAACTTGGTAGAGACCTACCCAAGGCAGATCTTCACCAAGTTTGAAGTGAATCTGGCAGACGGTTTTTGAGAAGAAGTCGAAAATGTGAATTGTGGACGACGGACGGACGGACGGACGACGGACGGACGACGGACGGACGGACGGACGACGGACGGACGACGGACGACAGACCCTCAAAAAACCTCAGCTGACTGACAAGTCAGCTGAGGTAAAAATCAGGAATCCACAGCAGTGCCACCTAGTGAACATAATTGTTTGACCCTTTCACAAGGAACACATCCACAAAGTTTCAGCTTAATCTCAGTCACAGTTCTGGAGAAGTAAAAAAAATAGTGAAAACACACAAAAATCATAAAAAATAGACCATAACTGCAATGCCACCTGGTGAACAAATTAAGAACCTGGAAGCCCCAGGAGTTTTCCTTTGTGATATCAAAGCAATTGCGTGAGCAGTTTTGGAGACGATTTTTTAACATTTGTCCAAAAAAAGAGACAAAAAATATATATATATAAAATCCAAAAATAACTGGAGTGTGACCACTTGAAACATTTTGTAGAGACCCACCCAAGGTACATTGCCACCAAGTTTGAAGTGAATCTGGCTGACAGTTTTGGAGAAGTCGAAAATGTGAATTGTGAAGGGACGACAGAAGAGCGATGGCATAAGCTCTGCTGGCTTACAAGCCAGCTGAGCAAAAAAATGCCTAAGGGGTAAAAACTGATGTGATTGGTGGATGAGGGACATCTTCAGGTGAGTGCATAGGTGGCCAACTGAGGGTGCCTGGTTAGTAGCCCAAAAGAATGATCTAGTGGGATAACTATTGCAGAAATAACAATCTACTCTCAATACTTTGTGTAGTATGTAGGTACTGCTACATGACATAAATAGTAGCTAGAACAGAAGATTTGCTTCAAAGTAAATCTGTCCGTGTGCTTACAAAAGCAGGTTGTTGCTTGTACATTCAAATTTGAAATGGAAAAAACTGCTTGAGATCAAACATGAAAGTTAGGACAATAAGAGGTCCATGGGCCTAACGCTCTGCTGACATATAATCTGATGACCATCACCAAAAAATTATTTCCTGAAAAGCATTCAGTCCTTGACCTTGAGAATTAATCCTGGTCATCCATATTATGTGCCTAATATCAAACTTCCACATGATACACATTTGTAGTACATTTGGTATCATTTGCCTTATTCTTTATCGAAGACATTGAATTAAAATTAATGACCTTAAAATATACGTCCAGATCACACAATCATGGGGTCACTATGACCCAAAAAGTAGGCCACTACGTAAAGTTATATAAACAATGTTCTCAAGTGCAATTTTGATCTAGAGGCTCAATTCTGTTTGCCACTGATGTCCAAGCAAAACCCTGCCATTAAAAAATCTCCTCTCAGAACTTTGAGTGAGGGCTGGCGGTGATCTACAAAAACACATCAAGGTCATTGATGTTACATAACAAACTAACATTGGACATGATCTCCATATCCTATAAATTTGGCATGTCAAATTCTTTTTGGAGATATGGAATTTGATATCTTTCAAGACATTTTAACTCTTAATTTCCATCAATGTATAGGTGGCACCACTGGTGTCATATCCAGCTAACATTCTGACCTCCTGCACAATCCCACTAAATTTTATGAAGATCCATGAAAAATTGGCAATACTGGACTGGTCACAAGATTTTCAAATTTTGACCCATATTTTACACAACACTGTAGGTGAGGCCACCTATATTAAAGTCAGTGTAGATTTCCATACACTTTATGAGTCCTATAAGTAATATAGGCCTTGCTCATTCTGATCCCCCATATTCCAGCTGGCCATATGACCTTGACCTTTAATTTAGATGAAAAAACTGTGGCTATTTAACATGTGTGCCCTGCATCCAGCTGTCCATACATGGTCTATTTGTTCAAATCGAATAGTTTTCGAGTTATTGAAGAAAAACAATACACTTGGACAAGTGCCAAACTCCATAATCATTGCGTCACTGTGACCCAAAAAGTATGTCATCAACTTCTGCTTTATGTACAATGCACTCATTGCAATTTTCATCTGGAGGCTCAACTTTCTTTGCCATTGATGTCAAAGCTACACCCTACCATTACAAAAATACGTCAAAGTCACTGATATTATATAACATTTTAGGATTGGACATGACCTATACATCCAATGAATTTGGCTAATTCAATTATTTTTCGAGATACGGAATTTTATATCTTTCACCATGTTACTGCTCATAATTTCCCCTAAGTTATTGGTGTGCCACTTGTATCATAAGCAACCAATATTTGACCTCATCCACAATCCCACTAAATTGAATAAAGTGTCAAATATTAAGGATGCTAGAGTGGTCACAAGATTTTCACATTTTGACCCGTATACTACATAATGCTGTAGGTGGCGCCATCAATATCTAACTCAACGTTGATTTTCATACACTTGATAAGTCCTGAAAGTTATATGGGGCTATCCTAAAAACTGTGGACTGTATCTCACTCACAAGCAAAAGTTTACAGATGGACGGATGGAAGGACAGACAGACGAGTTATCATATGACCTCTGCATCCTATGGTCAGCAGAGCTGAAACTGTAGCAAAATAAGGTTCTTGTGATGTTAAAAAAAAAAGCCGCAGGTAAAAAGGCAATGCCAGACAGAAAGAAAGAATTCTGGACAAAACAGAACGTCCAGTGTCATCAAACAAACATGATTTGGTTATGAAGTGAGGAACTCTGGCTAATTCTGCCACATTTTTTATTGCCATTTCGACTTATTTTTGGATCACTATTGACACTATACCATAGACTGATGACAAAATGGTAAATATGGTAGCATAAACTATTATGTCTGACATGAGTGTAAACAACAAATCCTACTGATGTATATTTACAATACATGTAATTGACTGGTGATGACAGATCATGGCCTGCGCTGTATGGCTGGTCTATCACAAATATGTACAAGTCGGCTATTGTTGCTCCTAATTTGCATTATTTCAACTTCACTGATCCCCAGGTCACATACTGTTCAGAGATTCTAGCCTTTGTGGTGTCTGGGAGCTCAGTTCTGGACAAAATAGAATAATAGACAAACCTATGATGTGATGTCAGAATGCCACATCAACTCATTATGTTAATAACATGTGCACAATGATCCAAAGGATCTGTGTCCCCCGCCACAATATTTTGCGAAAGTTGCTACACTTGTTGAAAGGTTGCACCAACTAGGATGCACAAAAATTTTGGTATGTTCTTGGGCCCTGTGACCTTGTAAATTGGTCAAGGTCAATAACAATATATGGGGCACATGCCCTTGGTATGATGCATGTCTGGAATAAATTTCGTTATTCTATCTCTAAGGGTTCTAGAGATATGCTGCCAGACACATGAAAATGGATATGTTCTTGGGCCCTGTGACCTCGAAAATATGTCAAGGTCAAAAACAATACACAGTGCACATGCCCTTGGTAAGATGCATCTCTGGTATAAATTTCATTATTCTATCTCTTGGGGTTCTAGAGATATGCTGCCAGACGGACGGATGGATGGATGGACAAACGGATGCACGGCCCCCTATCCTCATTAACTCTATGTCCACCATCTCTTTCCATGACCATAGTTTGGGTGCCACTACAAGCACACATTCAAAGCATGAGAATACAGAGGCCAAAAACAATACACAACGCACATGCCTGTGGTTTGATGCATCTCTGGTATAAATTTCATTATTCTATGTATTAGGATTCTAGAGATATGCCCCAAGATGGACGGGCGTCTCTAGTATGTTACACTTATGTAGAAAAACATGACCCATATTCATAAATTTCAAACCAAACAATGACAGTAAAGAGATTCCAGAGTCACCAAAGCATCACCATTCACCTTCCAATACCAATGTGAAGAAACAAATTTCACTCTTGACTTGAGACAGGTAGTCACCCATAAAAGGCAACTGGTGGTTTTAAACTGGTCCTCTCAACCTTTGAAATATTCTTCATTAAATGCAGACTGTAGTGTTTCCAAAATGTATAGGCCTAACCACTCAAAATCCAAATTTTATCACTTCTGCCAAAAATAAAAAGAGAATTGGTAGGCCTATCACTTTTTGGTTCTCCTGACCAGTTCGTCAGCTGAGTTTACAGATAAAGACGAAAGTAGAAAGTACAGACGGGCACCCAGCCCCTTATCCTCACTAACTCTATGTCCCCCTATGCCACCTTTGGTGGCTGGGGACAATAATAATTTTCAGAGAGATCCACAATTTTGATGTTCAACCAGGACCGCTTGGCCTGGCACTCTTAACTGTGGGTTCTACTTTTTACCCCCCTTTATGTATGCTCTACATTCTTAGGGCCCACTTGTCAAGAGGCTACCTCTAAGTCGGTATTAGTTTCACTTCCTCTGTGTCCTAAATTAACTTGAACTCCAAGCAAAAGTGTAAACAATACATACTTACATATAACCTGATGAACACCAAACAAAAACAGCTGGGGGTCATATGTCCTCTGTTTCCATCTTTTTGACTAATTTCAACAGTTATGGAATACAACTTGAAGGAAAACTGTACATGAGATCTATCAAGACAGCATCCCCCAAGATTACTGGTTTCCTTGATGTGGTAAGGCACTTATGCCAAGGAAAGCTGTTGACTTGGTCAACATTAAGTCAAGGGGTATGGGTGTAAGATGTGATAATTACAATACAATCTTGGCTCAAAGTACCAATAGCATTGCTTTTGTTAATGCTCTGTCACTATTTTTGGTTTTAAGCATCCAATTACAATATATACAATACATCTGAAGAATACGACGTATGCATATTAATTTCTCCCCACAAAGCACGGGTTTGACGCCAGGTGATCACGGGGGACGTGCACGTCAAATCACTGTCAAAGACAGGGCCATATGCTCATTTTTCACAAAACTAGCATTTTTTTTGAGAAATTTAAGCTCACAAATGCTAAACTGGTATTCATCCAGTACTTTCCAAGCCATTCATAAGAAAAATTTCCATCTGCTTTTAATAAGTATTCTTTATTTCCAAAATATTGAAAAGGTATAGACACATTTGTTTAACATGGATTGTGAAAGAAGTCAAGCATTGACTTATCGAGCACAGATGTTGGCATATACTTCCTACCTTGTCTGTGGTGGAGAAAACCGAAGAACTCAGAGAAAACCACCATGCACGGTTTAAGTGGTAGGAAATTTCTCCACATGCTTCCCAGGACGAGAATCGAACCCAGGTCGCAGAGGTGAAAGGCGAGCATCTTACCGCTCAACCAACCGTGCACCCAAATATTAGTATATCCCACTTGTCCCCACAGGTACGGACCCGTATCTCGCCAAGCGAGACTAGGCAATAAAGCATGCAGTTGTGGTGGGAAATTAATATGCATGTCTCATACAGTGGTACCTGCTATTTGAGACCGCCCCCTACAGCCCACAAAATTGTTCTCATGCTGCAGGTGGTCTTAAATTGAAGGTATATTCAACAAAGATATATAGCAAAGTGTCTTAAAAAGACATGCGGTCTTAAATTGGAGGTGGTCTTTAGAGCAAGTACCACTGTATTATTAGTGTTCGTGCCCAGAGTAATGTCTGTATACTTACAGATGTACATGCATACGTACATACATACATATTATGTCTGAATCTTATCTTGGTATGGATTGGGCACTTATCGACCAACACATGTGAAGGAAACCTGTTGACCTGGGTATGTTATAGTGACAGGTCCTGTTGACCTGGGTATGTTATAGTGACAGGTCCTGTTGACCTGGGTATTTTATAGTGACAGGTCCTGTTGACCTGGGTATTTTATAGTGACAGGTCATCTACAGTTCTCCTTCAACCGTTTTTCAGATGAAGCAAACAAGACCTAGAGATGCAGGGAATTTGTTCATCAGGTAATATGCAGGTATGTATCACTTACACGTTTGCCTGAGTGCAAGTTCCAATATGTTTAAACCAACTGTATGTCTGGAATTGTCAAAGACCACTGATGTAGAGTTTAGTCTGTAAATAGATGTAATATTTACAAGACATGCAACTCTGTATTTTCAATTCAATGTTATACACCACTGTCAAGGCAAAATTTATTTTCATGACATCTTCCATGGATTAACATCGTGGCATTGTGGTTTCTTAGGGTTTGTATGGTCTTATTTTGTTACCACGAGTATATATACAATATTTTCTCAAAAAAGCAACAAGTACTGAGAAAAGTTGCACCTACACACACCAGGCTGAAACTTTCACAAGTCCCTGTCCTTATCTGTCTGACATACTGACCTAAAGCAACCTACCAGTAACTTAATCATACTACACAGTTCAAACTTTAAGACTAAAATTTAACTCTTATTTCTCTCAAAACTGAATCACCTACACTTATCTATACACCCACTCTTCCACTTTGTTAGTTGTTACTGGCATTGCAAAGATGAAAGTTAACCTGTTATCTCTTCAAATATGGCAAAAATATTTCAACAAAGTCACTAGGGTTAATATGTGAATCAGGTGTCGAAATAAATTATCCCCACTGACATTTCCTGACAAGAGACGTCACTTTCAGCTAGGAAGGGGTTAAAAAAGAAAGACAAAACCTGGACCTACAGTAGGCCTCAGCTGACTGTCAAACAACTGATTCATGTATTTGTGATGTTAACCCTTTCTCTCTGAAAAACTATTGGACTGTTAAATGTCATACCCTTCAGTGTTTTCACTTTAAAGTTATCAACACAATACATTTTTTTTTGAAAATGTACATGAGACCTATGAGGGTAATATGCCCTGAGCAAACACTTTCCTGCTTAGCCCCAAACCTGTGCCAAGTGAAGGTGATGACTTAAGTCCCATTTTGAACATAAGAGGGTGAAACAGCTGACTGAGGCACATGTACAAGGCAATGTACTCGGTCACACATGCTTCCAAAGCTGTCAGTCTCTTATCTGAGAAAATTAAGCCAAAATTGTTTATTGCTCTGAACATCTTTTTATATATGTCAAGCCTGGTGGCACTGTTTATTCAGATATGTAAATCCACATGACCTAGAAATGGGAATGTGCGCTGATGCATGGGTCTCCATTGAGCACACAGTCTCATTAAGTATCTGTTTATTTAGCAATATGAGTCACAATTACACGCACGATCAAGAGCATTTGGCCCTGCACATGTGAAACCAACAATCTGAGACCACATTACAGCTCAAGTGCCAGATACAGTGAAAGAAAAACAAGACAAAACTTATTTTATATTCATTCTAATGTTTCTTTCACTGTGACAACACATTAAATGCCATGACTTTGTATGATTACACCATGTACCGGAAAAACAAAGTGAGGGAGTTGGCAGATTTAATGTAACTGCATATCACACTTTTCAATAGCCCCCAAGCTCTGTTATGTATCAGTATGTTTACTGCAAAGGATTACGGGAAAAGCGGGGGGGGGGGGGGGGGCATCTCCGAGACACGTAATGGAAAGCATTAGCATATCAAACAGGTTATCGACAAAGCTTAAGTTTTGATAATTTTATACAAAACTGTGTGCCAGGAGCAAAATTACCATTTGACTTTATAGCAGACAACAACAATTAAAATTTCGAGTTAGCTACGCTCTCGAGGGTTCAGACCCTTGAAGAATCCAAGCAAAATCTTTGCAACTGGTGTTGGCATTGGGGCCGCCACCAGGTTATCAACTGCGGCCGGGTGTTTTCTGTTTTAGAACGAATGTTACCATAATGTTTTGCAGACAGATTTTTTTTTACTCTTTGTGTAAGGAGATTTTATCATTAAGTAAACAGTTATTTACGGAAAGCGACATTCGCTCAATATGACGAACCTAGTCTGTGCATAGCCTGCATAGGAATTCCGGTCAAAGCCCAATTTTGTATATCTTAGTGTTTTTCCTTGAAAATTGTGGACAAAGTTCTTATTAAATAGTTCTACCACACTTTCTAACTCTTTTGACCATGGGAATATGCTTGGTGTTTTGTGCATGTAAGTTTTCTGGACCCCTTTGAAGGGCAATCAACACGCAGATTTCCATTTGGAGTCAAGCCGTATGCTACTGTTTCTTATCAACTTTTCCCATGTTTTCCTTTCGTTTTTGTTTGTTGGCAATCTGTAGAAATTTACCTGGTAGTTCTGGTGTCTTTTTTGTTGAGCTGGTGCACTGTGGCACACAACAATTGACTTTAAGCATTTTGATTGTACACTAATAACCAAGTTGAGTGTTGTCTACATAGGCGCTGAGTGTAGGCCGTGTTCATGTATTTGTTTGCTACACTCGCCGTGCCAGATGAGTCCTCCCCCCCCCCCCCCCCCCCGCACCCATAAGCCTTTGCGATAAACACGCTCATATGTCATAAGGCGACAGGACTGTGATTTCTCCGAATCAAATTTTCATATTTATTCTTAAATGTTGAGACACCCTTGCCTGGCTCAAAAACTGATCAATTCTAGCAAACTCAGTAGAAATGGGAAAATAAAAACATAATATTTTTCTTGCTTTGTGAAAATTCAGTTTCTGCAAGTAAGAACTAGGAGGCCTTAGGAGTGTTCCTGTGTGATATCAAAGCAATTGGGAGAACGGTTTCGGAGATTTTTTTAAATTTGTCCAAGAACAGAAGGAAAAAAATTCATATAATAGAAGAAAAAGTCACTGGACCGTGACCATTTGAACAAACTTTCGTAGAGACCCACCCAAGGCACATCCCCACCAAGTTTGAAGTGAATCTGCCAAATAGTTTTTCAGAAGTCAAAAATGTGAATTGTGGACAGATGACGGACAGACAACGGACCATCATAAAAGCTCAGCTGGCTGACAAGTCAGCTGAGCTAAAAAAAAAAAAAACTTTCACTCCAACACCAGCATGTTACGTGCAACCTTGGTGGTTTAAGATGTAAAGTAAATGGTCCAGGTCAACAAGTTTCCTCAGTATGCTTCAGGTTCAATGTACCTAAGTACCCCTGTGGAAGCTGCACTCAAGTCTCATTTAGCACTGAAAGCTGGCCGTTCAATATGCTGAGCTCAACATATATAGTAAGTATATAATTTAAATGGTTATTTGTAACTGGCAAAATGCATGTTGTCAAAATTATAGTAGTCCCTCCTTTGAGAGACCACCCCTATTGCCATCCAAAAAGTGGTCACAAAAGCAGGTGGTCTCCCAAAGCAGGTTTGACTCTTGCACCACCTGCCCAATAAGTAACTGCTACTCTAAATTCACATCCATAACTTAGATTCAAACATTACTGATGTACACTTTACTAGACCCCATTCCATCCAGCAGTACTGTTTACTGATTTATTGATACATGTATTATAAACATGTATTGAATTTGTAAACTCTAGTTTTGATCAATCTTGTATAAACTAGGCAGGTTTTACTTATCTGAAATGGGGGAATTTCTGGATGTATAAGTGGTCTTTTGGGGTTGTTTGTTTTTGGTGCTAACTAGTCAGGTTCTGCAGGTGGTTTCCCAAAAGAACTTAATTATTATTAGAAGGTAATTTTGCACAATGAAAATGGTTACAAAAAGCAAGTGGTCTCCCAAAAGAGGGGTCTCTCAAAAGAGGGACTACTGTACTTGTATTTCTTTTCTTGCAGCTTTGACTCCTCTCCCCACGGCCACCCGCCACCCACCAGTACAACTGTACTGCACAAACTACAGAAACTGCTTCAGGACACAGCTGGAACATTCAGCAGGCAGCTCAATGCATGGCCCTACAATTTTTATCTGGCTTATCACTGTTATAAGAAAAACCATTAACACATTTACCATACAGAAGAGGACTAGTGTGAGATAAATGTAACCTATATATCTTCCTTACTGAAAATTAAAAAAAGGAAAAAATCCCAGAACAAACGATTCCTCTATATATCACACCTTACAAGATAAAATACCCATCTTGACCTGAAAAGGAAGATCAGCGCATGTCATCATATCAGATATTTATAGTTGTGAAAAGGTCAAGCATGACATGTGCTTGGATTCTCAGCATTGCCAATGTGATGGATCTGGACTTGACTACTGCATTTCAATGCCTCCCCCTACTACATGTACTATGCTCTGGTTTTTTCTTACTACTGCATATATGTACACAAGTTTTCAAATCAACTGAGACAAGTTGACATTGACACTGACCATATCTCATGCAGGAGATAACAACTCATCTGAGTATGTTCCTTGTTTGCTGGATAAGGGTTTGTTCTACAATGTTTTACTGTTAGACTTCAGCATGTTGTATACTGTACAGCTACCCGCTGTGAGGATTACAGAGGGACAGGGAGGAGGTTACAGAATGTTCCAAAACAAGCATTTAGCTGGGCCATTATTTAGTGATAATAGGTCATGGTGACCCCAAAATCTCACTGGCAAACTTCACCCCTGAATTCCATTTACCACTTTTCAAATAAGTGTTTAAAGCATACTGAAGATATTTGTTGACACTGTAATATTATACACCAACTAGACAGTTTTTACGGACAAAAGATGAGCCTTCAGACAGGTGACACAGCTTCCAAACGAAGAAGAAACATGGTCATTCCTTTGCCATCCTGAATGTGGTCTATCTAAAGTAAAACGTCACAATTACAGATATGGTGAGCTGAAGTTTCCTTCTATACGGTACCTCGTGTACACTGGCAAAAACTCTTTCAACAACAGGCAGTGAAAACGATGAACCCTTTATGTGTCTTTGATCGATTACCGTGACATTTCACAATGAACTTACACCTATAGGCAAAATGTATATGGGTTCACCTCTACAGGGACCGTGGCTGTCTTTGTTTAAAGATATCAAACCAGGTACATGTATAACTAGAACAGGCTGATTTTCCAACAGAAAATCAAATGTTCCCCCCTGTGCCCTCACCAGTTGTCACCCTTATTTACAAATTGGTCACACCAATTCCAATGATCTACAGATATGGTCAAGGTCAACTCTTTCTTACACTTGTACATTTATACAAAATTTCGACCTCTTTTTATATAAAATTCTTCTGGAGTTATTGTGTCTGCAATTATTTTCAAGGAAATACCCTTGGCAGGGCTCTGCAATTCTTTTTATCAGCTGTACCCCTCAGGGCTAGTACTTCTGGGACCTTACCCTTGTCCCAACTTGCTTGCCCATCTGAGCAAATCCTATTTAGAAAATCCAAATTTATGGTTGTCCCCAAGGCTAGTACTTTGAGATTTCAACTGTCCTCATTCAAATTTGACTTTTCCTGGGATAGAAAACATGTAAATTGCTGAGCCCTGCTTGACCTTGAAAAACAGGTCAAGGTCATCCCATCTACAATCTCAACCTAGCTCTTATACAGATACATAATCACACAATTTGAAGCTGATACCTGAAGTTTTTCTTGCCTTATTGCTTGCACAACTTCAAGGAAGTACTTGTGACCTTGACAGGTAGGTCAAGGTCAAACATCTGCTATCACAAGCAAGGTCTTATAAAAGGCTTATAGAAAACAAAATTTCAAACTCCTAAGTCAAATCCTTCTCAAGTGCATCAGCAATGATTTTTAAAAGGTGGTCATGTGACCTTGAAAATACATCAAGGTCACCCATTTACACTCCTAACCTAGTCTGTATTATGGTACATAATCATCCAAAATTTCAACCCTCTAAGTCAAATCCTTGCTATCGTTATCACGTTCGCATCAATTTTAGATGAAATGCCCACATGACCTTGAAAAATAAGGTCACTAATTTGCACTCTCGTGCAAGGTCAGATAGGTACATATTCACAAAAAAATTCAACTTCCCAAGTCAAATCTTTCTAGAGTTATCGTGTTTGCAACAATGTGTTGAAGAAGAACAAGAAGCAGAAGAAGTGGATGCAAAAACAACATGCCCCCTGCTGCATGGGGAGGCATAACTAGAAGTGATACACAGGTATAATATCAAGATGCTGACAAGCCTGGTGAAATGCATACACACAATGTAAAAATATAAATGCTTCTTCTGCACATGACAAATATGCAGTTATCATGGTGACACAGTTCTTCATTCACATATTTTTTTCAAACTTTCAAAGAAGAATTCTGCTTCAAGCTCCTCAGTATCTGCATAGTGTTTGTACTTATACTCTCGGCATCATTTTTTTAACCAGTTATTATGCAAAAATACAATGTAAAAATAAAATAAAAGCTTAAACTACACACAAGCAATGAACAATTTAAATATAAAACTTTCTGCTACCTGCAAAATTTTGAACATTGAAATTGAAAATCCACATTGTTGGTCTAATCTGTATCCTGCCAAGATATCTGTTGTGTACAAAGCCTACAACATGAGACTGCACTTACCATTTTGCTGGCCAAAGAACTGAAATACTGGAGAGAATAAAGTTCCCAGGAGTGTAGATCTTGGCGGACTTTCAACGTCATCACAGTTTACTGCCTTAGTTTCTGTCTTTCCCTTTGTACCTGTGTAAAACAGAAAATAACACACTATTGGACTGTTATACTCACACATGGAAGACTACAAATATACTTGGAATTTTTTCTTGATCATGCCTACAAAAACGTTGGATCTGTTATTGTTTCCCCAGTGCCAATGATGAAAATCTGCCACGACACATGGCCACAATCACACTTTATTGACTAACTGAAATGTTAATATATTTTGTGAAACAAATACATTTACAGGTTCCATTCTGTACTCAAATTTTGTAACACATTTTACAACAGAACTGATCAACAGGTCAAAAGACCTTCACAAAATGTTTTACGATTGAGTTCTGTGGCACCTGATTTCTGCAAGAAAAGATTTGGTGGAATCACCATAGGGCAAGCCCTGCAAACATCCCTCTCTCTCAAGACAAACAACCAAACTTTGCTCTGATGTTGGGCTGTCATTCTGTATGTCCCAGATACACTGATTTAACCATGATCATGCCTAACCCCTCCCTTCCCAAATCCTGGATCTGCCACTAAAATGCAGCTTGAGACTAACTTCTTACTGGTAGCTGCTAAGAGCTCTGGTCACCAGAGGTAGATTAGTAATTAAACCTGTCCATGAGTAAGTACCTTGTGTTGTGTGTAAAGTGAGATTGTCTACATTCTGGCATAGGTATCGTGTGTCTATGCAGGAGTATCATGTGATCAAATTTACTCAAAGAGATGACACCTTCGTATGGGGTTTCATGGTCAGTGACCCTTTGCGTGGATGTGCCAAATTCTGTTCACAAGGCTTGACTGGCAAAGGACCTCTGCCACTATGCTACAATGGGAGAAACCACGTGTAATAGGTACACACACTAGTGAAACATAAGAGCAGGCAAAAGGTCAATGGTGTGTACAGAGCTGGGTAACATTTTAACCCTTTTGTACATAAAATAAGCCTTGGGTCAACAACTTAAAAGTGGTTTTACTGCTACTTTCACACCCACTGCAAGTTAAGTTGCTGACCTGTAGCATGCCATCTCGGTATGGTTCATAAACAATATGGAAGAGCAAGAAGAGAATGTTCCTGTATCCCTACTCCAGAGGGCACTTCAGTCAGAAGAGCTACAGTTGTGTACTTCCATTACTTTCGATTGTAATTTGCATCACAATAACTTCAATACCACTGCAACCGCAATCACCAAATTTTTCATGCTAATTCTCTGTATATTACTTAAATCCCTGGAAAGTTTGTTTTGTTAACCTCAAAATAACTATTTATTCAATGTTCCTTCAACATCATCCAACAGGTATACACAACTGTAACCCACAAGAATTTTGTGTGTTTAGATTAATCAACAAGAAAGAGGTAAATGTGACCTGTCCTGGTCTCATTCATAATGTTTCCCATGCAGTAGAAGGCATCAAGGACAGCCTGTGCTCAGCTAGATTTGTAATTGTGGACAGTTGCAGTGATGTGTGTTCACTGTACAACCTATAACATTGGAAATTAGATCATGTTTCACAACAATTGGTCAGATACCTTTGAGAAGCCAGCCCTCTTAGAATTTCCCCCAACATGAACATCATCATCATCACTGAAGTTTGCCCCTTGGAAGCCACTTGGTAGCTATAGGGATCCACATGAGGCACGTAACAATCCCATAAGTTTGAAGATGCATTGAACAATTTTGTAGAAAACTACAAAAAGGCTCAAATTACTGTCATATTCCTCTGACATGTACTAACTATTCAACATACACACTTAACGGCCACTATAGAATTTCCAAAATTGTCAAAAATTCTGAAAATGACAGCAGTGCAACCTGATAAAAAGTTGGTAGAGACAAGTCAAATTACACTCCCACCATATTTGAAGAGAATCCAGTATGTGGTTCTGGAGAAATGTGAAAAACTGCTAAAACACAAAAATTCTTTAACACAAAAGCAATTGCAGCTGCCACTGGTTGAACAATTAGGCTTTGCCAGTGCTTGGAACAATTCCCATGCAATGCAAGACATGCAATTTAATGTCCTACCAAAATCCCTGACCCTGTCACCACGTGACCAGACAACAATGACAATCGTCCACCATGACATGGATGCAGTGTGGATGCACCAAGGGTACTAGCATTTATGGTAATACACAATCCTTATTTCAAACAGACGTCTTATGTCAAGCTCAGTGTGTGTTCACAGAATATGATTACACGTGACTTTTTAAAATGATAATGATTTCCAAGTTGCTGGTCTTTACCAGAGCAACACATTTTGTCCTGTTTGATCTTAAGAGGGATCTGCCTGTACATTCTGCTACTCTCTTGTTGGCTCATAGCAGCCAAAGCAACATCATATTTAATATAAACCTTCCATATTTTTAAAGCCAAAAATTGAGAACACCACCTGTTGATATGTCTTATCATAACACAGTGTTTCTGTTAACCCCCAAATGGGAGTATACCACCCTTTCAAAACCTGAAATACCCTCCGAGAAAATTTGAAAGGGTCACAACTATTGTTTATTTATATATAAAATTGGTGAAAATCTAGTCTTTTTCCCTTAATTTCCATTCTTGTGATCCCTGAAAAAAATCCTGGTGGAAACACTGATAGCACAGCTATGATGAATTCCACGCCACCAATCACAAGGCAAATACCCAAAAATGGATGCACAATGCATGGATCAGCCTCCTAGAGGGTCAGTTGACTGATAAGATCAGCAAACAAGAAACTGAAGTTAAAAAGATTGAAGGAGATGACACTTTTATATGAGGGCTTTCGTGCAGTTTGAGAATGAAAAGGTTAATGAGTCACTTATGGGTGTGGCAAATGATACCAAACATAGCCTTCCCACTATTTTTAACACAGAAATTAATAAGAATCTTCCTTTAAGAGATTCAAGCATTTTGCAATACCCATAGCTAACATTCCAGATGTCTTAAGCAAACTGACATGGCTCTCAGCAGATACAACCACACATAAAGTACAGTGGGCTTTCTAGCATCTCATATGGTCTTGTTGACAGTCACAAGTCCTCATGAGGTTGAGGTCACAGTGCCACATGAAGTATTGTCACCCTTTGCCAACAAAACATCAACAAAGAACCAATGGGATGGAGGGAAGCGTAAATGTGTACATGTCAAAATGTACTCAGGTGAACAAAACAGTCTGGTTACATATACTGTAAAGGTGGGTTCACTTGCTGCCCTATCTCTGTATTAACTGGCTGTGGGAGCAACAAGTATTCCACACTGTACTTGCCATAATCAGGATTATTAAATTATGCTGCATTAACATGTATTATAAGACACCTGGTCACATGTTAAAGGTGTCTGGTTATGTTATAACGTGGTTGATATAACAACCACAATATCACTATTAACACAGGGACATGCATGCCTCTGGACTAGAATGTATGTACTGGACAAATGCCAGAGCAAAACTAGCCAACTGACCAATCAGGCATACAGTAACACAGGCTATCCCCAGTCCAGTGGCTGCTTCTACAATCATTTAGCAAACAGGATCATGGGAAATCTCCACAAGCTTTGAAATCTTTCAGAGAAACGTATCAGTTTTGATTCCCTAATTTTGAATTCAGATTTCTCTGTCTTCAGAATACCTGATCACATATTTTCTCATACACCTTTTTTTTAAAAGAACTCCACCATGCTGTCTCCACAGTAGCACCAAAACCACACACTTGCATCAAGTACAAGTTTCTTGTTTTAGTTTTGTGAATTTCACAGACATGCACAAATTATCCTGGTTTCTGGCATTGCACCAGCATGAAATTTTTCAATTCTCTAACTTCCCATTAAACCTATGGCAGAATACTCTTTGCATCTTTTTAATGTCTTTTATGACATTATGCAATCAGCCAAAAGAACAACAGTAATATTGCCAAACATAAACCTTGAGTGTCCACCCAAACATCAATTTACATGCAGAATAAAATGTGTTTGGAAAATATCCAGATAAGTGAACATCTGCTTTTAAGTCAACATGCTCTTCAATCTTGTCATGTGATGTTTGATGAGCTAAACCTGACATTAATATAATCAACACCTGAATATAGTCTACATTGTTTTGTACATACCCCAGGTGTTGTCTAAACACAGGTTTCACTGTATGCCTTCTCTGGGCCTCAGTGAGGTCACAGTGACTGAAATTCTAAACTGAGGTCATACGGAATGAAATGCAATGTGCTCTACATGCACTATTTACCTTACACCCCAGTAAAATTTGTTCTGGCACACTTGTGATGCTGTGGCTACAATAGTGAATAGATAAATTTTAGTTCAACATGCTTCTCACCAAAGCCACAGGCAAAAATGCTCCCCATCAATTTGCCACAATCTTGTACTCTTTTGAGTGCAAAAAAGGCAACACCTTATCTGTATTTTTTAGAAATTACAATACATGAACATCAAGGCTCTAACGTACAATAAGATCATCTCCTGTGATGTTTTCACAACCACTTGGATCTGCCCCATTGACCACCATATATTTTTCATTCAGTGTACGATTAGTGCTTACCAGTTCCACTGCAGTGGCATGCTTTTGTCAGCTTAGTGGTAGACACATGGGGTGAGAATATGTCCAATTTATATTTAGATACACAGCATAATCGTACAGGTTCACTTGTGCTCAGCTGTCATCAACTATCAATGTTAAATGCACAGGCAAAAACCCACTGTTCAGTGCAGTTTAATGTGTGTTTGAAGGAGACCACAATCATGTGTGTATTGTGAATATGTAACATCTTTACATAAATGGTGTCATGACCATTTACTGAAGTAATTATAGGCTAGTGCTTCACCTGTACAGATGTGGACTTGAGAGTGTGCACATGTTAATTATGTATTTATTAGTATGTATTTTTCATGGATGTATACAGCTTATAAATGATCTGATATATGTAAAATTGGTATCTTCTATTATGTGCATGATTTATGCTCAATGTGTATATAAATATGGCAATTTCTCTTTATTTCTTTTTTATTTCTTTTCGTTTTGGGGGGGGGGTTGGTTTTTCTTTTTTTTTTTTTTTTGTTTGAGGAAAGCGGGCAACATGGCATCTTAGATGTAACGATGATCACAGCTGAAGTCAAGAGAGGTCCCCAGCTGACAACTTGTTGGTGCCATTTGTCACCTGACACCAGATTGTGCACTGAGCCAAAAGCTTTCTTTGGCACACTTTGGGCACTGAAGAAGGATGCTGATCCAGATCATCAAACAAAACAATCTCCATCTTGGAAAAAATATACATGCCTTTGGAATCCAGAGTTCCACTGGTCTTTTCACGGTGGTACTGAGCTGAATATGTATATATTGGGAGAGACATACATGCATCTGTCTCATCTTCTCAATGTTATTAGATGTTCGTATTTCAGATTGTTTAACCCTTTCCCCCTTGAATTAAGACTGAGTCAACACCTTTCCTCAACATGGGTCATGTTGTCTTGACAGGTCTCATCTTCAATTCTCAGTCAAATTGTTTTTCATAGCTGTTGAAATCAGCTGAAAACGCTGAAGCAGACGACATTTGACCACCAGCCAGTTTTGGCCGGTTTAACGGGGAAAGGGTTAAATGATTAATACAATGGAACAGATGCAGTGAAACATGATTATAATGATACCATCTGTCTGCTGAAAACGATTGCGTCTGATATCTGAGTATTTCAGATAAATGAGTCAAAAAGCAAGCAAACTTGACTTTGAGTCCCTCAAAAGTTTATGTGATTATGTCAGATATGTGAGTGGTGTTATAATAAGGTTCCACTGTAATATTTTAGTAACAAACAGTAACGGCTTTGTTTGAGCTGTCTGACTTTGTGGCTTATCTCTATTCTCTGATGAAAACAGTCATAAGAATAGAATCTAAGTCCCTTTCCTTGTCAGTGATAATGTAAATATGTCTGTGTAACTCTTCACATGACAGTAATTAGTTTTCCCCCCATTGCATTTCATGAAGTAAAACTGGCCTAGTTCTCAATAAACTAAATGATTTCTGTTCGCATTGTAAAGTTGGCCCAACTCAGCCCACTTCGTCTGGTACATGCATTTTGTTGACAGCCAAGTACCATGCATATGTTATGCATGGTGTTTGTGAGGTTTGAAAATGCAGGGAGTTACATATCAGTGTTGTATATCACACATATTGAGATGTGTACAAATGTGTCAACTTAAATAGGTTTGCACCTTATTTTCAATGCACACTCTTTTTGAGACAACTGAATCAGGACAGAAAAACTCTACCGATTCCCAGACAGCCCAATTTTAAAACTGTTAGTATTCACATTAGCCAATTTTAGCAAAATATCTTTAAATGCTGCACCTCAGTTCCTGGCACTGTTTTTGTGCAAATCTACAAAAACCATGGAAATGCTCCAACAGACATCTTGACAAGTTGGGTATGTATATCATCAGCAGTCTCTCAGTCCCTTCATATCCATCACCATCAATAGTCAAAACTTTGGGAATAATTGTAATACATGTGCATCTCTTGATTGGAATTCTGATTGGATATCACATAATATCATACGTATTTCATGGATTTCATACAATTGGTACAAATGTTGGTTCCCATATTCTCAGTGCGTTGGGAAGCACCCCCCTTGTTTGTTGTTATCATTGCAAAAACCCCTAACTCTAGACCATGACATATGATACCAGATAATGCAGAAACCCTGACCCCAGCATATGACACACCAAAAAATGCAAAAACCCCTAACTGTAGCCAAAGACATACCTGGAAATGCCAAAAACCCTAACATGCTGGAAATATACAAAAGCCACTGACAAAAGCATTTACAAACTTTGTGAAATTGTAAGTACTCAGTTAATACTACAGATTATATGACAAATTTTATTTGTAAATGTGAATTACATTCATGAATCACAACCTAATTTTAATCTTTACATTTTCCTTAAAGACAGCCACATACTGCCATAAAAATGTGAGCAGGATGATGACCAAGACTGCTGTATGCAACTGGACCAGCCCTGATGAGATGTTTTGGACCAAGGCCAATACAACCTTCTGCTGCAGGTAAAATGAGACAAGCATGACACTGTATTCACTACCAGACTGAAGATACAATATCTGATGTAGACATACTGGTTGTTTTGTGGTTTTTTTTGTTTATTTTCTATTTTATTTTATTTATTTTCTTTTGGGGGGATGGGGAGATGGAAATTTTGTTATCATCCTTTTCTAAACTCTTGTGCATATTGTTCAAAACCTACATAGATAGTTCTTTCAATCAATATGAACCTAAGTTGCTCAGACAATTTGGTCAATCAATTCCTCAGCCTTCTCATTTTGCTTTTTACATTTGGAAATCATGCACTTGCCAACGACATAATGATGATGACCACACAACTCCATGTCAACAGCCACCGCAGGAATACCATCTACAATGACGGCTCTCAGGACCTACCTTTGCCTCGCCCCTTTTTGCTGCCTTTTTTGCCCCCTATACTGCTGGCTGCTTCAGGTTCGTCTACCACGTGATTGGCTGCTGGTATCCGTACCGTACTGGGTGTCGAAGTGATCAGATCTTCAGAAGGGTCTGTCTCTTTGCCTACACAACGTTTCTTAATTGGGACGTCAGTTGTTCCACCCTGTGTGGAGTAGAAAATTCCTTTTATTATGCACCTGTCCTCAAAATCAGCAGAAATTATCATCAGAGAAATAAAAACTTCTACAGATAAAAAGTACCCCAAACCTGACTTTTGATCTTGCTGACATTGTTGATTTGCAGAGCAATTTTAAGCAGTATAAATAAGAAAAGAGTTGGGAAAGGACAAAAGATACACATGAGAACCCTACAGGTTGTCTACAAGCTATAAACAAAGATAATTGTGATGCAATAAGTATCTTTTATGTGTCAAGGTAATGGATGATAACCCATTCATAGACATACTAACACTCAATTGGTGACTTGGCATCCCACACAGCAAAAGTGACCCGGGTATGTCCAGGAAAACTGATGATCAAGAGATCACTGGTATTTCCCTGGCATGCATCTTTCACAACTCAAAACATAATTCCTTCTGTGCAAAAGAATAACACTAACTTATATCTCAAGATAAATGATTTTTTTCTGACACCTTGGGTGAACTGATCACTCAAGGTTCCAGGCGCACTTACATTAACTCAAACTTATAGCACCTCGGATGTTATCATTAGATTAATTTCACTGTTCAAAAATATGATTGTGATCCAAATTTTTGACAAAGTAATTAACAATTCAAAGGTATAATAATCATTTTTGAAGAGAATTTTTTTTTCTCTCTTTTTAAGATGGTCATGCTATGACCGGTAAACAATGGCTACCACCCCTTTGGGCTAAATTAAGTGAGAAGTATTCATATAAACCTAAGCAAAGTATACATTTTTGGAAAAGTCATGATCAATAGGTTGCAAACAAACTAAAATTGTAACCCTTTGATTTAAATGGCTGTATACACAACTTTTGAAACACAGTGACACCTGCTGGTCACACTCTCATACTAAATGAATGGGGGCGACCCCTTCGCGCTCACATTCAAGTCCTATGCAACTTTATTCCCATAACCCGTGAAGGGGGATGCAGAAAGGACATTGAAACAACTATAAAAATGGCATGTACCTTTCTGTTTGAATCGAGTGACCATGAATATCAAAGGATTATATCTATGAACTTATACTGTCTGAAACAAAGTGCAATTAGCAGTAATTTGATGTGTTTTGGGTGAGGCATTTGCCTGTTAGACAAGCTGGCCTGGTAGTGGTACAACACATTGAATAGACATTGTGGCGGTAGCCTGTTTTGGCGTTTCATAATAATCAATTGTATGTTTAAATTCAAGATGAAGGAATTAATCAGTTGCATTGGCATCTTAATTCTGAAGGTCAGATAAAAAGAAACCTGGACACTTGTGACCAAAATCACAAGATGGGCACTAATGTTTATGAGGTTTCTATCCATCTAGTTTCATAGGTCTTGCTACATTGATAAATGGCTAAATGACTGCCGTCTCTACAGCGGTAATACTTGATAGCTTTTCCTAAAAAGACGACAAACCATAGCATTTCCTTATTTTTTGTTATTCTTTTCGATTGTTCAATATTAAAAATAATTTACATTTCAAATACAGAGTAAAAGTAACGAGCATTGCGCTGTCCCCCACTGCAAGCAATAATCCCTGGAGACCTGTTGCGTGACCCTCTTTGCTACTGGCCCCAGCCAACAGCTGATTGTGCGTGTCAAGCGAATCCATTGTCAACTTTATTTCAGAAATAAATCCCAGCTTTCAGCATTGCTAATGCTTTCCTTATTGGAAACACTCCTACCATGAAGGAAATATTCAATACTTTAATGGATTCCGCAAGTTAGAAGATATTCCATCCCAAACATGGGCCAAAATAAAGTATTGAAATATGGGCGTTTGCGGCTTGCTATGTCCTGGTTTAAACAAACATCCCACAGGAATGCACACAAAAGGTAACCCTAAAATTCCACAAATAGTTCACTTTATATCTTCTAAAAAATTTACAGGCATAAAGGTAAAGTTACAAGGGACACAAAACCGCAAGAATTATAAGAATAGTTCCCATTTTCCCACATAAATTAATCAACTTGATTCCACATTGATTAAGGTGTTCAGCAATGCTGGCTATGCATCTGAGGGATACCACTGACCACCCGTGCCCCACATTGAAGTTTCATGCTCTGCTGCTGGCGGCGCCAGGGGTTTCGAAAGTTGTGTATAAAAATATAAACAACCATTTCTTTGATCAGAAAGCACAACATGACATGGATAAGCAGGAGTGGGAATAACTTCTTAATGGCTTTATTAAACTGCAAACTGTTTTCAAATAATTGCTGGTCACATTTGTGGCTAAAAAGGTGTCCTATAGAATTGTTTTATCTGTGTTTGTTTTGCATTTTCAGTGCTTCAAATTTGGTACTTTTGAACACTGTGGGTTTGTGAGATTTAGCCCTTCATAATTCCAAAACAAACATCAATAAAGAAAATCTATGATACACATTTTTAGCCACTTATGTTGGGAGTAATTCAGTGAAAACCGATTACAATTACGTTGAGCCAGTAACAAGTTATTTCCACATTTGTATACCATGTGACATCACAATTTCAGACCAAAGAGGATGATGTTTACTCAACAAATATAAACAAAGGATCATAATTTTATTCTATTTAGGATCTGTTGAAAATGGCCTTCCCAGAAATGTATACTTTGCTTAGGTTTTTGAACACTTCACTTTACTTAGCCCAAAAGGGGACAGTAGCCTTAATTTACCAGGGCATGACCACCTTAAGTTATATATCCCACAAAGTACACTATCACATATCATAAACATTTGATAACACAAAACATAACATGATGTTGGAATAAGACTTGACCTATGTTACAACTATATTATATTTTTGGCAAATACGATAAAGTCATAGAACTTTATTGGAGAACACAATCAAAAACTGCCCAAACATACAATGATGGCCAAGGCCTTACTCCGTGGTTTTTGCATTACTTAACAGCTTCAGTTGCAGATGCCATATCAAAACAATTGTGATTTGTTAGGCAAAGCAAAACTCACAGACTTGAGATTAAACTCGTTACTATTTGAATCAAAGCTCTTATTATGGGGAATTTGAAAATATAATTTTCAAGAAAAGTCCAAGTAAATTTCTATTAAAAGTAAGGACTTGGGCAGAATGAGTAAAACAAACATACAATGCCAAGGTCAACAGTGGTAATCTCAGATAAAATGCAGATAAAGCAACATACAAGTCACAATTCATGATGACCACATTTGCCATGATAGCTCTCCACCACAATTACATACATAACACAGGTCATTTTGACTCTTTGCCAAAACCCCTACAGGCATATTCACCTTACTACTGTCACTATTTCCTCCTCTATGGCTGAAAGCAGAACTTGTCTTACAGGGCTCCCTGCTCCAGTTCCATCAACTGCTGTCTTATGCATGTACAACTAAGGTGAGATCTTGGGACTGTATCAACTGGCTAACACAATAACAGTTTGATTACATGTACAGGTCTTTGGCAATTGCTCCTCCCTCTCTTCACACTTGGACAAATCCTTGCAACACTTTTTGTTCCAAAAAGTCTGAACTCAGCGTCAGTTGTGCATGGGCTGTTGGTGGGGTGGGGGAGGGACACGAGATATACTGGTCCAGTGGAAGGACTTGACTCAGATTGCATTTTGACACTGAAAATCAATTGAGGGCACTGCAGATTGCATGTTAGAGGAAGCAAGTGAATCCAGCACAGTCGCATGAAATGTGTATATTTCATGCACCATCTAAATATAAAGGTTTGCAATTGCACTGCAGTTTGCACACTGTAGTCACTGTTACTATCAAAGGAAGCAGGCAAACAGGTAGCATTGGATGTTTTTGGTATGCAAATTAATTTTTGAAGTGACAATTTCGTTAGTCAGTTGTTAGTGAGTTTGGCACATAAGCCCACCATATGTGTATTCCCTAGGAGGCCAGAGTTCAAACAACATCATGATCAATGGAGATCTCCTGTGATTCTAATAACTATGTCCCAAACTTTTCCATCAACAGACTATGCTATATGCCCAACACACTCCAAGCCATGTGTTTCTACTAGGCCAGTACATCTCTTGTACCAAGTAGAACTACAGAAGCTTAAATAATTACTCAATGAGCAAATCCTCTGGAAAAACAGTGTCCAGATACACATACCTGCAAGTTGCTTTGTAAGCAGTGATTGAGGTCTGCATGGTATGCTGAGCAGACTTACATGTATATCCTCTGCTCTGACATGTAACAAGCCACACAGACCTTAAGTCTGCAAAAAAATCACTACGTCTCCTAGTGCTCAGGACCTAGCACACCTTTCTGTTTAGTTGTTTTTTTCTCTTTCTCTTTCTTTTGCCTGTGTGTCCCCCCCCCCCCCCCCCCCCATAAAAATTGCTTGGGCTGTCAATCATAAGTGATTAGCCCTGGAAAAAGGAACAACCAGCATGGGTATAGCTACCAACTGTCTTCATTTTAACCCTTTCCCTTAACTGCCTTTTCAATTGTTCCAAAATTTCCAAATTTATAGTTTTGCTTTTTTTCTTCTTTTGATTTTAATTTTAGATGTGTCATTAGTGTTATGTGCTTTCCCCCATATACGCATCTCTTAGCTGCTGTTTATCATCGGAACTTATGCTCATTGGAGATCCTCAAATCACATGACCAAACGTGGTACCCTGATTGATGACACTTGTGTTATTTAGGATGATCAAGATTGACATTCCAGCCAGGTTTTCTAAAATCCTTCAAACAAAAGATACCCAGTACTGTACTTAATTTGTTACCTCATACGATTTTAAACTAATTGCATCCCATCGATTTATGCCACACTCCTCACACAAGAAAAAAATCTCTCTTTTTGTGGCTCATACCACAATTCTGTTTGTTTTCCCACAATCACAGATAGTCATCTGCCCTCCTGTCAGGGTAGGAAGCCCTTGGTCAACAGGTATGTGTGACATGTTATGGGCACACAGTACCCAGCTTTCACCAAAGAGTGCTGCTGTACTCAAGTTTTGGTGTGAGCCAGAAAAGGTTAACCCATCAGTGCTCAGATGTTACACAACCAAGCCTTGTTGTCACTATTTGACAAGGACACCGGTTGACAAAAGGTCTCAAATATCTGTGAATCGAATCGGTTTAGGGATTGCCTGATGAGGTCTCTTTGTACCAAGTTTAAACAAAATCTGCTATAATATTTATGTATATATGTACATGTGTGTGTGTCGGGGGGGGGGGGTGCATGTGTATGTGTGTGTATGTGTATACATACAGACATTGAACATAAAATTAATGCTCCCCATCTACCCATCTACCAATCTACGGTCGAGACAATGAAAGGGGCCAGTTTACAAATAATACAAAACTAAATCAAATTGTACCCCAGATTTCACCAAACTCTTTAGATGGAGAGCTATCTTGTCATTCAGCATCCACTCACCACACTAGCATAGGACCACAAAGCTTTTGAAAATGAACGAAGCATTCTGGACTTGGGGATTTGGCGGGCCTGTCTGGAAACCTGAAACATACACATCTTGCACATCAGACACTCGCCTACAATTGAGTGTTTACAGTATTCCTACACCCAGTGACGCACATTACATGCATATCAACCAACTCATTCGGTGTATGTCTTTGTAAATTTTAGAAATTCTATAAAAGGACAAGAGGCCCATGGGCCTAAGGCTCTGCTGACATATTTCTTCCTCTTATTTCTTATCAACATATTGAATTCAGTGTCCCTTTCTTTAGTGCTTAATGACCTTGAAAAATTGGTCAAGGTCACACAACATATTACAAAAATTGACCATTGGCCTGATGCATATTTGATGTACGTTTTGCAGTTCTCAATTTATTATGTCATGGGCATCATAAAATCATTTTCTGATATGCATTACCTGCATGACCTCCAGAAAGTAGGTCAAAGTCACCCACATTATGCAATATCAGGCTTCAATATATGGCACACAATTTGTGGTACAGTTGGTATTGTTAGTCTTCTTATTTCTCAACACGTCAAATCTAGTGTCCTTTACTATGCCATTAATGAATTTCACCAAAAATTTTATAAAATTTGATCATTCTACTAATGCATATTTGGTGTAAATTTACAAGTTTCATCTCACTTTATAATAAAATAATGAATTTGATGTACTTTAAATATACCTAGGACCCTAGATTCACTTTGTCCACCAGTGGCGCCACCATGACACCACACATCATAGACTTCTATCTGTATTATATTCTTCCTGTAACAAGCACAAGTTCAGACATAATGACCATGGCAAAATTATTCATTGATATTTATTCCCTCCATGACCTTGAAAAATTCAGTCAAGGTCACTTTATTATGCAGTAACTAAATTCTATGTATGGTACACATTTGTGGTCCATTTTGTATTGCTAGATTTATTTCTCAAAATGTAGAATTTACTGTTCTTTACAACAGCCTTAATGACCTTGAAAATTTGGTTAAGGTCATTCAAATTTAAATGATATTTGACCACTGGCCCAACCTATATTAGGTGTAAATTTATAAGCTGCATTGAAATTCATAATCAAAATAACTAATTTAATATACTTATTACACCTGTAATGCTAGTTCCACTTCATACCACCAGTTGCGCCCACAACTCCACACGTCAAACTTTTGTCTGTAAAATGTTTCTGTTATGTTTTCTTGATACACGTGCACAAGTTCAGATGTGGTGACCATACTAATAAAGCCATTTCCTAAAATATGTCAAGGTCGTCCATAATATGTAACATGAAACTTCTACAAATGATACACATTTGTGGTACATAGAGGTATCACCAGCCTTGCTCTTTCTCAACATAATGAATTTAATGTGTTTTAAACACCTTTTGTTCCTTATCTTCTGTGGCCCCACCATATTTCAGCCCATCTGCATCTTTTTGCCTGATAGACATTCCCACCAACTTTTACGATAATTCATGACAAACTTAAAGAAAAAAAAAAAAAAAAAAGACAGCATTCTCAAAATGTCCCATCTTTACCTAAATATAACATAATACTACAGGTGGTGCTACCAATGTTGAACCTGACCAAGATTTTCATACACCTGATAAATCCTGAAAGTTACGTGCTATCATGAAAACTGTCAACTGCACCACCTTCACATGGAAAAGTTCACAGACCGATGGACTGATGAACGGACACACATGAATGACTGCATATAAGCTCTGCGATCTACGGTCAGCAGAGCTAAAGAAACATTAAGCTTTTAATTTCTAGCTTGTTAAAAAGCCTTTATCTCACACAACATATAACACTATTTGGCATGAGCTTCAAACAAGAAAAAAAAACACATTTATCTTGCATAAAAAGTAAGTCCACTATTCATATACATGTATACCTGTCTCATCCTACCAATTTTCAGTGTAAATGCAGATATGAAAGTATAATACTCAGGGTGATGATTTTGTACATGTGGTAATGGTATTACATATCAAAAGATGTTTTTCCTTTGATGTACATTAATATGTCTGTTTAACTGTCAATTTTATGTCAACTTATCTGCAAGAGTGTTTTCAGCTATACAGATTATGTATCAAAATACCAAGTCCTCTCAACAACAAATTGCAATAAATAGTCTGTGTGTCAGGATCACTGAGCCACGAGTGTTTGAACCATACATGCAGTTAAACCCTTTGAAAGGGGTTTGACACAGTTTATCATGGATCCCCTCCTAACAAAAATAACATTATAAAGGCGCTGTGTGAAAGCACTTTTTGACAATGCTTTGTCTTCATAATGTGAACATTAACTGGTTGACTATAACAACTTGCCATGCAATTTCAAAAAGCTCGATGGAAACCTGAACAGAGCCATATAAACAATGCTCACCCTGACATTTCTTTCAAACAAGGAAGACGGAAAAAGAGTTTGCTGCAGGCAGTATGTTAACAATTGTAGGATTTCCCCCACTATTTTATTTCTGCTTCCTTTGTTGTTGACAACTAAAACCATGAAAATACAAACAAAGTAAAAAGTTCTCTGACACACATTAAAATTTATGGGAATTTTGTTCAAAATAGTGACATTAGCGTTGACGAAAACGCCAATGTGCAGACAGAATGACTGATACCCTTGAAACCACAATCATTTGTTATATACAGGAAAGCTATGCTGAACAACTTATAAACATATATCAAAGATTTTTCTGTTGAAAAATCACTGACAAAGTTTCTATGGACATTTTTATGAAATTTTAAAAGCTCAAGATATAATTTTTTTATAGGAAAAAACATGAATAGTTTCCAACTACAAAAGAAAAATGGTTCACTCAAATATTTATATTATCTGTAATTGCAAAACTAAAAACATGTTTGTTAAAATTTTTGGAACCCCAAAACTACAGTCATACAAAGATGTATCAGATCATGCTATTAATAAAGATAACTGTTTAATAGGCAATGTGCCAAGTTTCCTAGAATTTAGTTGGGGTGCTCACCTAAGCTGTTGATCTTATGAAAAAAGTTAATGTCACCAAAGACGTGTACATATCAAGAACACACGAGCTGATGAATATATGCCCTTCAATAATTTACCTTAAACAAGTGTATTTTGATGAAATACTAGGTCAGCCACGATTGCAAGAATTAACCCTTTACTAGTTACAATGCAATTGAGCCAAGACCTTTCTTCGCCATGGGTTGGCCAATAAGTAACTAGGCAGAATATAAGAAATCTGTTGACCTAATACACCTTACCTTGCTGCGTTTCATCAACAATGCTAATTAAATTTTTGTGTCCATTAACAGCAAATTTACATTAAACCACCAAGGCAAACAATGAAAGCCTGCATCCAGTCACTTTTGGATGATCCATGTGGGCAAAGCCTCTGTCAAATATTGAAGGTTGATACTGCAGATCTGGAGATCATCTTGATTTCATTGTTTTTTCTTTCTTTCTTGTCTGTGTCATGAAAATTTATTTTCACCTGGTTACATAACAAAGAGGTCAACTGTAATCAGTGGTAGACCAACTGAAACAGTGGTCAGCACTTTGGTATGAACAACGTCAATGGTGTGACACAGGTGGTGTCATTCACTTACTTTACTAGCAGTTATTTTCCATTATTAAGAATTACTTGGACATAAAGGGCAGTCAAGTAATAATAATGATTTCAATAAACGTCTGCTTGCCTCACATATCCAGTGCAGAGGCAGCAGTCAGCAAGTCATGTTAAAGGCCTATTAGCCATAATTACAAAAATTTTCAGCACATTATGAAGTGTCATATGTCAAGGACAGAACTCAAGTGCCACATTCAATTCATGATCATTTCCTATCTTAATCAGTGTGCAAATTTCATAAGCAAACTATGACAGAGGGAGGGAGGGGGGGGAGAGAGAGAGAGAGAGAGAGAGAGAGAGAGAGAGAGAGAACGAGAACAAGTGAGCATGTGCCCCCCCCCCCATAACAACAACAACAACAACAAAAAATAGTCAAAATGGGCTGAGAGAATGGAAGACAAACAAAGGTTATTGTTCAATCATGTGACATGTTATTTCTCAGCATAATTACATACAGACTGACACTGGCTTCTGGCTTATTAACGCTGGACAAATTAGGACTTTACATAATGTGAACACAGTATGTTATGACACCATTTGTAACAGCTTCTTTTACCAATTAACTTTTCTCACCAATGACATCACTATTAATTTGTAACATGTACACGTTAGACATTAATGACAAAGCAATCTACGTTTTTGCCTTCCAGAAAGATTTTCTGCACCTTCAAGTACATGAAGGGGCTTTCAAAGGAAGAACCAGAGAGTGAGAGAGAGAGAGAGAGAGTGTTGTGTGTGTGTGTGTGTGTGTGTGTGTGTGGTGTGTGTGTGTGTGTGTGTGTGTGTGTGTGTGTGTGTGTGTGTGTGTGTGTGTGTGTGTTGTGTGTGTGTGTGTGTGTGTGTGTGTGTGTGTGTGTGTGTGTGTGTGTGTGTGTGTGTGTGTGTGTGTGTGTGTGTGTGTGTGTGTGTGTGTGTGTGTGTGTGTGTGTGTGTGTGTACAGTAGAATCTCCAATTGAGACCACCAATTTACAGACCCTTTTTTGTTTATCCTTAATTTAATCATATCCCCATTAAGACCAGTCCCTACTAAGACCACATTTTTCAGTCCCTTAGGTGGCTGTAATACTAATAGGAAGATCCCACTGTGTGTATATATAATATAAGAAAAACAACCAGGCAAGGGTACAACATACATGTGGAGGGAGGGAGGGAGGGAGGCAGGAGGGAGAGAGGGGGGGAGAGAGAGAGAGAGAGAGAGAGAGAGAGAGAGAGAGAGAGAGAGAGAGAGAGAGAGAGAGAGAGAGAGAGAGAGAGAGAGAGAGAGAGGAGAGAGAGAGAGAGAGAGAGAGAGAGAGAGAGAGAGAGAGAGAGAGAGAGAGAGAGAGAATCAAGACTGATTACATACATAATGCACAATACTTCACAACAATTGCTTTGAAACAAAACTGTTTTGTATTGTAGGCTATAGGTAAGTGTTGAAATTTAATGGCAACCGCAATGTGTTAGGTGTTAGATGTCTTCGCAAACAATGAGCATTCCTGTTGAATATTCTTTCCAAAAGAGAGAGCATGTCAACTACTAAACAGTCAGGCCAAAGTGTAAAAATTACTACATGTGCCTCCTTCCAATATTTATGAATACCCAAAGCTGTGTCAAGTATTTTGCACCACCTATCTGCTTTATACATTTGCTCATGGGTTTTTTTTTTTGTTGTTGTTGTTGGGTTTTTTTTTGTTTTTTGTTTTTTTTTTGTTTCCTCCTTAGAAAGCAATAAAGCTGACAACTCGAGATCGCAACTTCATTTCCATCCACTAGCACACAATAGAGCCCACATTTCTATCACTATGGCAGCCCCTCCCCAGTAGTCTGCTGCATGTATTTGCTGCTGACAGAATTTGCAGGACACCCTCCTTAGTTTTGATAGCCCACTGTGTCTTTTGGACTAGCTCCCTCTGGTGGCTTACCTGTTGCTGCCTTGTATTTGTACATGTACGTTTACGACTGCTCTGTCGTGAGGTTGGCAAGTCGATTTGTGCTGTGGCAATGGCTTCTACGTCACAGCTTGCAGCTCCACCGTTAGATACTTTACGACGCAGCTGCATGATGACTCGGGCCGCATTCCCACAAAGCACACCTGAAAATACAGTTAAGTCAATTTTGAAAGGAACGTTTATGAACTAAAGACACAAAAAAAGAGCATCTACGAGCATCATTCAAATTAGCTTGTGTTACACTTGAGAGTGGTAGCTTGTGTGACACTTGAGAGTGGTCTTTGGCCTAGACTCTCACAAGTACCTGTGGTCCTGTGGTAGACACTGTATCAGAAATCCAGAATTACCTACCCAGGTCTGATCTTTGAATCAGTATCACTACAGGCATATTTTACTATTCAGACCACAATAAACGAAGATATCCAGGCATATAACATGCTTTATACAATAAGTAATGCATTCATAATCTATGTACATTTTCCAGTCACCTGCATGGACCAGACATGGACTTTGACACTGCATGTCTGACAGTGCACACTGATAGTGCTTGCTGATGCCCAGAAATGTTTGCTTTGTTGACATTGTATTAAATATATGCAGGGTCCTCCTGCCAGCTTGGATTTGCAGTAGCACATTGTAACCCTTTGCCCCTTGGATTGAGACTGATTCAAACAGTTACTGCAGATCGAGGTGCTCAGTGCCCACCCTGCCAAAGCTCTTGACCTTTCACAAGTTTTATCTACTCAGACTCAGACTCAGACTCAGATGACATTTATTTGACACATCAATAACAATACATACATAAGGAATACAATTTTCAAAATTATATCACAGCAGTTACCATTATTTAGTAAAATTACGACAAGTAATGTGTCAGGTTGACTCCTGCTAAGGAAATAAGTTTCCGCTATCACAGGAGCCACCTTTGAGAGATAATAACTGATTAAGTAAACTCACTCAAAATTTAGTAAAACACAGTCAACACATACATAAAACATAATCGATTTAAGAGTTACAAACATAGCAGTTGGGTATGGTACATACATTTGAGTATAGATTTACATAGTAATTTTTTATATATCCTGAAAACCCTGAGAGTGAATGAGTATGTAATTTATCAGTGATACAAGGGGGATGATTTTGGAGTAAAGTTGGTATGTAATACCTGATAGACTGTTTGGATCTAGCTCTCGTAGGTACTGGGAAATGTGCATTATTACGACCACGGGTGAAGTAAGTATGATACGGTGGAGGGACTGAAAACATGTTTTGAAAATATTTTGGTAAGTCATCTCTTGTGTATCTGAAGTAAAATCTTAATGCCTTTAACTGTAACAAATCTTCAACTTTAAGAATACAGAGTTTTTTAAATAGAGGATCGGTGTGGGATATGTACCTGGCGTGAGATATTAGACGAATGGCCATTTTTTGAAGTTGAAAAATTCGTTGACATGAATAACCCCAGGCAAGGAGAGAATAATTTAGGTGTGGCAGAAAAAGAGAGTTGTACAGTACTAGCATAGTTTCAGTGGGTATAAAACTGTTTGTTCTTTTGAAAATTCCAACAAGTTTGGAAAGTTTATTACCAATCTTATTTATATGAGCATCCCATTTTAAATTTTCTTGAATTCGGAGACCAAGGAAATCAAATTCTTCTGTTCTTAAAATGGGAACATTATTGATTTTTAAATCTAGTGTAAAATTTGTTTTTCTTTGAGGAAAGTGAAATATCATATATTTTGTTTTTGCGATATTTAGAGAAAGTTTATTTGCCGCCAGCCAATTATACACCTTGTTTAATTCACAATTAATAGAGAGAGATGTAGTTTGGACATTTAAATTTTGGGTGGGACAGAAGCTGAAAGAACAAAGGCTCTTTACAAGAGTGGTGTCATCAGCATATAAAATGGATTCAAAAACAGATGAGGCAAGATGCATGTCATTTGTATAAATTATGAAGAGGAGTGGGCCAAGTATCGATCCCTGAGGGACGCCAGTACTAACTGTTAGATTTTTAGAAGAAAATTCATCATATTGAACAAATTGTGATCTATTTGTAAGGTAATTTTTAAACCACTGTAAAGCAATGCCAGAGACACCATAGTATTTCAATTTTTGGCAGAGAATCTGATGATCTAATGTATCGAACGCTTTTGACAGATCAAGATAAATAGCTATGGGTAATTCGCCTTTTTCAAGAACATTGAAAATTCGATCTATAAATTCCAAAGAGGCTGTTTCAGTAGAATGTAATTTCTTAAAACCATGTTGACTGGGATAAAATAATGAATTGGTTTCAAAGTAACTGTACAGCTGGTTGTAGACAACTTTTTCAAAAACTTTTGACAAGGCTGGAAGTAAGGAAATAGGTCTATAGTTATCTAAACAGGATTTATCATCCTTTTTGTAAATGGGAATCACTTTTGCTATTTTTAATTTATCTGGGAATATACTAGTGGTTAAGGATTGATTTATGATAATTGACAGTGGTTCTGAAATTGAAGGAATTAAGCCTTTAAGCAGTTTCATTGATAGATTATCATGCCCAGCACTGGTTTTCGGTTTAAACTTTTGTACAATCTGAATTATTTCCTGCGGCCCAACTGAGGTGAAAGAAAATATGTGATCAGTTGGACGTTTTAGATAGGAATTGTAAGAAGGCTTGTTTCTAGGATCAATCTCTGCTGCCAGTTTAGGACCAATATTTGTGAAAAATTCATTAAAACGATCAGCAATGACTTGTTTATTTGTTATCTTATTATTTTCTATTTGGAAGAATGAAGGGAAATTTGTTTTGTTTTTGTTTAGATTCAAGACATCTCTTATCACATCCCAAGTCTTTTTGGTATCATTTTTAAATTTTTCGAATTGAAAATGGTAATGCTTCTTTTTCTGTAAGCGGATACTTTTATTTAGTATGTTGTTATAGACCCTCAGATTTTGTTTCAAGGTATCATGTTGGGGGTTGTCTATTTCAGTACATTTTAACTTTTTATACAATGTGTCCCGAAATTTTATCGAAGTGAGAATACCATCTGTAACCCATGGGGACTTTTTGTGTTTATACTTATTAAATTTGACATTTCTTATTGGAAGATGTGTTTCTTTGGCGTTCCTTATTATACTATCTAATTTGTCGTAATTAATGTTTGGGTCACACTGTAAATTCTGAATAAAAGTTTGACTCATACATGAGTTTTTTACCTCATCATAGAAGCATTGAAGTGAGTAAGGATCCTTTGTAATTTTCCTAACATATTTGGGTGGATGACTAACAACAAGTTCAGTTTTGATACATGTGAAGGAAGGAAGATGATCAGAAATGTCAGATAAGATAATACCAGATGTGGAACATTTCAAACTGTGAGATAGATTACAAAAGATATGATCAATGAGAGTAGCAGTCCTATCGGTTAACCTTGTTGGCAAAGTGATTTTAGGTAGGAAGCCATTACTAAGTAAAGTATCTAAATACTCAGCATACTTGATTCTTGTATTTACCTTAAGGAGATCAATGTTGTCATCCACACAGTTTTTCATTAATGTTAACATTCGAACATCAGCTGGGGGTTTTTTTGCTAGTTTTAAGGGACAAAGCCCTTTACGACACATCACACAACTTATTAAAGGTACCCACAACCACTGTAAGTGACATTTGTACTCCTCCATGATTCATGCACTGGCATACAAGCTGTGTCTAGTGATTCTCAAATTTTCTTCCTCCCCACCTACTTCATGGTATTTTCCTCCATTTGCTTTTCTATGTGTGAGCATACACAAACACCTATATACATTATTATCTGCTTATCCCCGGAATGTCAGACAGACACCTCTGACATCCTCTCATTCTCCATTTTGCTGCAGACAGAACTCGTGTACCCAGACAAAAACTATGGCAACATGCATGCATCTGATTCACCATGGTATAGACATGGGAGCAAACATACATGTATTGTAGCAGTCTCACAGCACTATGCATTTTTTAACCACTTGAACAACAATGTGATTTTTAAACTGTCATTTTTGTGTGGAAACTCACCAGCCCTATTATCCCAAGATTACCAGTGTCAAAGGTGTCAGCATCTTTTTTTATATCTCCGGAGGGATTTTCTCTTTCTGCCATGTACAGTCAAAAATGGCAAAAACCCAATAAATGTTGATCAAGACCACTAGACAACATTCAGTGTGAACAGTAACATAATGTCCGACATTTGCTGGCCCCATAGTATGACTTGGGTTAAAACACATGTACTTCCATATCCATGGCAATAGCCATTTCAGCTGAGTGGCAAAAGGATGCTAATTTTAGCACCTATCAATACGCTGACAGTCGTATCATAATTGTCAGACCTTTTTTCCCCCTAGGCATCAAGTCATATAATAAACCTATATATGTTGTTGCCTTATGCATATATTAATATAGGCCAAGTTTTGCCAGATTGTTAATCATGTCAATAAAAATGACACGTGTATACAATGAAATAAGATTATGATCTAGCTGGCCTAAACACATGTAGTGGGTCATCACTCCTAACCAGGTCACCATTTATGATGATTGCAATGATGATTCATTATTACTACAAGCCAGCAGACTCCCCAGTCAGTGCTATATAGGCTACTGGTCGCCTTTGGTCACTTATGTTTATATGCGCATGCTACAGTTTCCAGGCAAATCAATGGCTCGATGACCAGTGACCAGAATTCCGTTACAGGTCATTCATTCACGACCCTTGCCCAATCATTAGAAAATGTCAGGTCTTTTCTCACAACCTGTTACTGTTAAATCTGTTGACAGAGATGGGATTAATGTGTGTTTTGTAGTTTTAAATCTGTCTCAAGCAGCTCACGGCAAACGCTGTGGGCTGTGTGTACTCCTGACGCAGCCATGTTGTTCCCGTGCGCTGAACAGCCACCAACACTGAATTACTTGGCACCCAGCCAAGTCTGTACATATTCATAAACTCCCTCTATCAGACACATAAGTATGAATTCCTGCCAATAAGACATCTTTTATCAGGTCCAGAGGGACTCCATTATCAATGGCCAATTCCCCAAATGGACCCCACAAAGAGGCAGCCAGCTGATGACAACAAATCTGTGTCCCATGTCCGTATAACTACAAGTCTATAAATTGTCCATGTCCTTCCAGTACTCACCTTTTCACACGAGACCTCCAGATAGGTTTGAAACAAAATGAAAGCAAACCTCAGCCTACATCAATAATGAATTAAGAGTGCCACCGAGTATTGATTATATACAGTAGTTGTGCTGTCCAACTTATACTGGGTCAATCCAACTAAAATACCCATGCTACATCCAGCTATGATAACTGTATACAAGGCCTCCACTGACTGCAGGGATCTGTGGAAAAATCAACCTTGCGGTCGATGTGGTTATTTGACCCCCATTCCATTATTCATTACCCTCAACCCCTCTCTGTTGCTGTACACACCCCCTTACAGTTGTTGTTCTAGCCGTGCTCATGCTTTTAAGCTTCAAGCCATTCCTATCAAGATCATTCCACACTGATTCAACAATCATCATCATCCCAGGCCCCCCCTTATTTGTATATCTTCCACTGACCTGCAGTCCATCCGAATGCAAAATGCCCAGTCAGTTTTGGCTTGATTCCAACAGGTAGTACCTATGCAAAACAACACCAAGATCTGATGGTCTCCAAAGCTTGGTTCTGTCCCTGACACACAAGCAGCCATGCATGGAAATTCAACAATTGCTTGCAGCCAAGTTGGATGGACAGCCTGACCCAAAAAGGCAACTGAGCAGGACCAGGAAACCCCAAGCACATGTACTCAAATTTGGTTTAAAAAAACAAGAATGGCGTGATGCCCACTCACTCTTCTCTACTCCTCGCCCCTAATAAACTGATGCCCAAAGGTGAAATAAAGTCATCCCCCTCTTCTTCATGACACTTGTATTCATACAATTCTGTATGTAACTGTAAATGTCTCCACTTAAGAAGAGTCGTGTCAATACCCTCTCGAGGCATTAGTATGAAAGTTTATGCACATTCATTAGTGGGTAGTATGAGTCACTGCCTGCCATGGTGGTTCCACAAACCAGGTATCACATGCAAGACAGATCAGGCACCATGAGATCGACACTTAATCCTCCTGAATGCATCAAGATCACATCTGCTTGACGCAGCATTAATCCGTTCCATTCAATTTTCAACCAAGCAACTTTCTCTCTCTCTCCCCCCCCCCTTAAAGTCACACCACAAAAACAGAAAGATCTATCAATTTTACAATTCACTGATGCAAGACACTGATGGGGTGTAGTGTTTTTCAGCCTCTTGGTGTTTGATGCCAACAACCGTGATCTTTTGGATGTAATCCCATACAGATTTCTGTCATTCTGATTTTGTGCATCATAAATCTGTTTGTAACTACCCGGTTGACATAGAATAAAGCAAGCTATTTATGTGATTATGTGTAACACATTCTTGAGTCAGTGAAATTTTCAATTTGCTTGAAGCTTGGGGTTATTGTCAACTTTGACCACTTTCAAAGGTGTTTATCCACTTACCATGTACTTAGTCTCATCTCCAGTTTCAGCAGTACATTTCACTATTTCACTTTTTTAATCACATAATTACATGTCCACACAGCACACCTCTGATGCCTGGTTTTTTTTTTTAACAAATTGTTCATGTTGGCCTATCTGCTTAAAAAGTCCTTTTGGAACAATGACCTGCCAAAATAGGTTTGGCAACTTCAGATCATACAAAGGATTTTCCCACTTTCCTGTAATCACTAACCTGATTTTTTTCCCCTTTCTTTGGGAAATGGCTAAGCTAGATCACTGCTATGAAAAGTAAAAAGTTGTAGACTCAGTGCCACTTTGCAGAGCAGATCCATATCACACTGTCAAAGGTCAAGGTCAGTGCTTTTTACATTATCTGGCAAGTCTAATTACCTGACTTACAACTGGTTATGGTGTCACTTGAAAGAAAGCTTTTTGCGAAAAATAAACAAATAAACAAGCATATATTCAAATAAACAAGCATATATTCAAGTTTATATTACATACATACATACATACATACATACATACATACATACATACATACATACATACATACATACATACATACATACATACATACACATGTAACTGTCTCTCCTGGATTGTCAAGGATCCATGTGTCTGTATTTTCCTCTGAATTGAGGTCCAATAAAACTATTATATTTCCTACAGAACCTGCTGTATGTGACCACCCCTTTTGCCATGAAAATTGGGTTACAAACAACAGGTGGTCTTTTGCTCAGGTAAATTTGCAAACAAATAGAAATGTGGCCACAAAGAGCAGGTAGTCTCTCATGGTAGTGGTCATATACCTGTATAGCAGGTACTACCATATATAAATTAATTATCAATGGGCATTTCAAGTCACAGGCCTGAAACAGAAGAAAAAATATTTCATTTTGTGCTTATGCAAAGTAGCAATATGTTCACTAGATATATCACATGTAAAATAAATAGATGCTACCCCAGCAATTTAGTGACTGTCCTCATCGATAGACTCAATGCCTTCAACAATTTGTACTCAAACTGCCATTGTCACTGCATGGATCTGACAATCATTTTACCCCAAAACGATGACCTTGCCCTCAAACCCTTGATAGAAAGGCCTCTGACCTTGGTATCTATCTATTTTTTTTTTTGTCTTTCCTCACCATGATGGCACAATGCTGCAAGTCCAAACAGGTGACACTATCATAGGTTTAAATTAAGAGTACCCTTACTTTTTTAGTCTTTATACATCACAAGTACATGTGCCCACTTTTCTTATAACTATGTATTTAACTTCCCACACTAACCCTTCGCCACCATCATCCCCAAATCCATTCTCATTTGCGTTTTCCCAAATTCATCAAAACTACAGAGTTTGTGATGATTACCAGTAAGTAATGTACACTGCATAAATTTCCTTCAAGCATATGCTACATTAGACCTATAACATACAATAAATTGAGTAATTTACTTGCCAAAGGCATGATATATGATCAATCTGATTCAGTTACTACTATGGAGACAACTGTTACGGTGTCACACCACATCTGATCTTCCTGAATATGGTCATCAATATTTTTCCCTTTCATCTTGTCCACCATGAATATTCTTGCCACTAAAAATGTAACAATGAATTTATAATATCAGTGGTTGCATCCACTTCACAGCCACTACTATGGTTAGTATTCAATCATTTCCCATGTATGGCTTGTGTGTACATATATTTATGCGCAGTAGTCTCTCTTTTAAGAGACCACTCCATACAGAGACCACTCCATTCAGAGATCACCTGCCTTTTAAGATCACATAAACCAGGTCCCTAAGTCTATCTTTTCCATGTCATTTGTGATTACAATTAGTACATCTCATGGCTATGGCTTTTGGCAGCAAGCGGGAGCAGGAATGGGACGGTCACATAACGCAAGTGAGGATAGAGCCTCCCACGTGACTCATATGGCGGGAGCTGGGAGGTATCAGCCAATAGGAAAGGTCAGAATTGGCTCCAAGGTGTTATTCGCCCCAATACACAACTGAATACACAAACATGTGGAGGGCTAGATCTGTGTATTCCCATTAGTTTGCATGCTAAAGCAACCTTAAATAAACTAGTCACTTTTGTAGCTGTGGTTATATGATTTTTGGGAGGTATTAAGTTATGCATGTCGATTTACTGTCTGAAATGTGGTGTTTCTATGAGCAGTAGTTTATAAGTTATTAAGTTGCAAATCAGAATGTAAAGAAATGGGAAAACACAACCCTAGCCCTCCACTGACAGAAGTGCCTTTTTTAAGGTGGCACAAAGAAAGCTAGGCACTTAGAGGAGTGCTCTCTTCAACCCGCTCTCCTGTTTTGGTTTTTATTTTGAGACCAATAAAATATAAATTCTTGTTGCTTGGGATCTTTCCATTATATATACACCAGAAAAATTTTTCAAATCCTTTTTTTTTTTTGGGGGGGGGGGGGGGGGGGGGGGCAAAAAATGGACATTCCACAAAAGGGTTCAATTTGGAGAAGTTTTTTCTCGGGATTCTCGAAAAATATAGTAATTAAAAATTCGAAAATACATATGGACACGTGTCCACAAATTCACATTTAATTCTTATGACCATCACAAGAAAATAATTTCTCAATATGCATTCCCTCTATGACCTAGAGAAAGTTGGTCGAGGTCACCCATATTGTCATGTTGAACTTTCACATTTGATAATTGATATGTATTTGTTGTACATGTACATTAGATGAAATTATCCTTATATCTCAAAATAATGAATTTCTAAAATTTTACCCAGCAATAAGTCCTTTTTCCCATTCACCTACGGGTGACATCACCAGTATTGTTCAGATTATCCATAATTGCCTCCAGAATATTTCCACCAAATTTCATAAGGATCCATTGATAATCACACACAGCTGAGAATTTTCAACTTTTTTAAAAAACTTTTTGTCCCTGTACAACATAATCCACCAAGTGGCACCACCAGAAACAAAAGGAACCTAGATTTTTATTTGTGCAATATATCCAAACAATCTCAAGAAGTAAACTTACAAATTGAAGACACTATCACTACAACTACACGAACTTGTGTAAGTGCCTGGCCGTAAATTCTAAATGGCACAAGCGTACCGGTGGAGTGGAAGGATACATGAGATGCAGCCCGCCTCAGGCAGGCCACTGAGCGTATCCCTTCGCTCCACCGGTACGCGAGTGCCATGCAAAATTTATGGCCAGGTCATTGCAAGAGTGTTGTTTTATTTCTATCCCATGTATGTGTAGTCCAGAGCATTCTCCGCCATTTCAAGCATAAAATCCACAGTATTGTGCCAAAACAGCGATCAATGACAATTATTATAGCAGACGATAAAAAAAAACACCATAGGAGCGTACGCATGCCGAAGTGGGCGAGGTTGGGCAGTGCAAAAGTTGGGCATGGATGCAACCATTCCAACACAGGTGAGCAGATCGGCAATAAATACTACACGGTACAGAACGGCCCGTCCATGGTTACTCTGGACCACATATACATGGGAGAAATATGGATACACCATGTTTAGGGGGTACCTTTTCCTATAAAGAAAGTCTTGACAACTGCAGATTTGCTGCATGCAGTGGCTGTGAACTCGATTTCCATTCAGCAAATTTGCCTGATGTGAGGCTTGTCTTTATACTTCTCCTGAGCATGGTTTATATATGCATTTGTACAGATAGGACATGGTCTTCTTATTGGGCTACGTACACATGATTTTTTGTTGTGGGGTGGTCTTGCTGAAAAAAATACCATGAACGTTAACCAATCAGAATGCAGCATTCTCAACTGAAGTGTATGCATGTGAACATACAGTAACCCTTGCGTTAATAAATCATAATAAGAAATGCAGTGTCATCAGCACTGTGAAAGGCAGATTTAGTTAACATGAAACATTAATATGACTGTCATTTGATCAATTAGATGGAGTTGAAAGTGGATGCTCCAGGCTCTCTGTATCAGTGACCAAAGCAGCGAGTCAAGAGCAAAACTTACCAATGATATTAATAAGATAAAAATTAAAAGCTTTTTTTTTGTCTCTATAAAATAAAAAAAAAAGGGAGAAAAAATAAGATTTCAGTAGACAGTAGTGTGACACATAAACTTAGAACACCAGCAAAAATGTGCACTTTTTCTCCTACAACCCTCCTCCCACCCAAAAAAGTAAGAAAATTAAAAAACCTGGATACACAAGATATTAATTATGCATTTGAACTCAGCCCATTTGCCTTGTGCAAGCTGACAGAGCCAATTCACAGCCACATAATTCAACATCTTGTATTGGCTATGCTTGCATGCCTGTCACTTTGCCTCCCTGATTTATCAATCAAGCACAGTGAAAGGCAGTAAAAGGCAGTTATTGGAGTTAGTACTGAAACTTTTTCCTGAGCACATGAAATAAAAGTGACTATGGGACAGTCCTTCAAAAACAGGATAACACAACCATAGGTGGTTGCCCTGTCCATAATTGTGGATATGTGATTGCATGTGGATACAATAAAGCATGTAAAAGAAGGGGGTCGAGATGGTGCCATGGGTCTCTCAAAATATATCAATGAGCTTAACTTCCCCCATGCCACACTGTGTTACAGGCAAGGAGAATTCCCTCTCTAACTTTTTCAAGAAAAAAATTAATATATTTCCTGAATATAATATGGTTCAACCAACAGGGGTGGAAAATGCATAAAGATTTCAATTTGATGAAGTGAGACGGCCACTTTCAGTGTTGACTGAAGAGTCAAATGTCAAACCAAAGTATTACTGCACCTTTTTTTCATTAAGTACATGTACTTACAGATAATTCTTATTTCAATAATTCAATAAAAATCAGAAAATACGAGCAGCACTATGTAGAGTATAAAACTTAGTGTGTACTGATTCCAAGTAAATTCCCATCAAACTTGAAGAAAATTAAACGCATGGTTTGGCAGAAGTCAAAAATAGTGAAAACAAACAAAAATTCTTTAAAAAAAAAAGAAAGAAAACAAACAAACAAGACAACTGTGACAGTCCTGTCATCAGCTGATGTTGCATGCACAGACTGAAGTGGCTGGCCCTTTGACCTTCAGAATACTATCAATGTGACCACTGTTTCAGAACATCATCACTGTGTGATATCAGCCTTCACTGAAACATTTCAGCAGTCATGAAAACTGACAGGATCCACTTATTACTAAGATATACGCTAATATGTCAGTTTGATCATTCAAGGTCACTGAATCTCAAAATTCACAACACCCCCCCAAAAAAACCCATATGCATTTCCTGTTAATGTTTAATATATCATTGGCCTAGGATCTAACATTGCCAGGATATTTATAGGCCAATACATCACATTCTCTGCTTTTGCTTGTAGGGCTGATTTCCCATTTTCACAGAAAAACTGATGAAATCTTGGAATGAACCACCAAAAATGGAAAAGTTATTTTGTCACAGAATTTAACGGACTGTGGTCACATTTCTGAAGAAAATGAAATTAAATCAAATGAAATAAGAACAAATAAAGAAGAAATATGGTACATTCTTTCATTATAATAGTAAAATTCCTGCCTACAACTAGCCTCATTGACTTATTTATAAGCATGATAAGGTTTCTCCAGGGCGCTCATCAACCTCATGATGACACTCTCCTGGGAACTTTCGCTTCCATGTGAAAGAGCACCTTGGTGGCCGTGAAACGTGTACGAGTTAATATTGATAGAGTATTGTCTGCATTATTCCACTGTCCCCTTAGTTAAGTGCTCTCCACTTTTTAATTCAGGAGAAAAGACCCTGATATGAATGACTTTGGCTACATCTATATTATTCTGGCTTTGTACGAAGGTTTTCTGGGCATAAATCAAAGCCGGAAATAAGATTTTATGGTGCCAATCAAAAATAGCAAGGACACCAAAAAAAATGTTTAAAAAAAAAAAAAAAATTTGCGGCACTACCTTTCACCAAATTAAGGTGTTGGGGATCCCCTGAAGTCTTCCGATGAAAGCTCTCAAGTAACTGGCTAAGTAATTTTTTTTTTTGGGGGGGGGAGGGGGAGAGGGGGGAAATTTTTACAGAACAGGGTTTTTATCATATATCTGATAACTATAGCATTTCTACTCCTGATTAAAAATTGAAGTACATGTACATGAAGTTACATGTACACACTGTCCCAACCTTTGTTGCATGAAGAAACCAGATGTTTTTTCCATCCACTTACCCACTGTACTACATCAACTTCGGGGAAAAAACTGAAATTTTTTATTTTTTTTGGCAATGCCATCGGTGGCAAAATAACCCTTACTTCCTTCAAACACTACTGTGCACTGATGGATTCATGGTTCTACACTGTGTATGATTGTATGATAATATGCCCAAAAGAGAAATGTCTTTAAAGGTGCTTTTCTGCTTTTTTTCACACCTTTTTCTTTATTCATGCTTTAAAATGTATTTTTTTATATATATATAAAAAAGTAGGTACTCATGATCTATTGTACAAAGGTGCCTGTAGAGTTTGCACAGATCACCTTACAACAGTCCACTGTCAGAGTTGTATGCAGTTCTTAGCGTTGTGGGTGGTCAGCTAAGTCAAGTTTCTCTGCCCCTTTCTTAATGCACGCAGTGTTCTCAAAGTTGCAATTTTCCCATCAACTGCAAGCACATCTGGCTCTCTGCATGCCTCGAAACTTGGAAAGTGACTGAAAAAAGTGCACTCAATATCCTGTTCCTCCGCAATTTTCTTTCAAACTATATGCACTTACTACCTTTTACCATATATCTGCAAAATTTGAGTAACAATGTGACGCAAAAATAGTGAAGATATCTGATCACACATCAAACTTTGGTATAGTGTACATTCAGGTTTACAGCCTAAGAAATTAATTTGCTCCCTAATCCTAGCAACAAACTTTCTTGTTATAACGGTTTTTTCGATTCTATGTCAATCAAACCCACAATGGTGACATGTGAGGTTGGCTTCTTCAAAGTTGAGATTACCTGATGACAAAATTTTGAAAACCATTTATTGGAAGGCCTATGTTTGAATGATCAGCAAAAGCTAAGACAAGGAAACCTACTTTTTCATTTAGGGTGTTGACTTTAAGTGTCACCTGTGTGAAGTTCCAGTCAAGGAGATCTGTAGATCTATGCCTTCTGCACTGCGACGCACGAGAACATTCTGCCATTGTGGACATAGATGAAGATTCTGTTCTAGACACACTTCAGACACTTGTTCCCAACTGTGTCAAAATGCATGCATGAACCTTTTCCATTCTATCTCCAGGATCTGTACACAGGTAACCAGCACCATTCACAGAAAGCTTCCCACATTTAGTGCAGAACAAAAAATTACAAAAATTTGGAATGTAATAATCAAGATTTAGGTCACCCAGTTCTTGCCAAAATACAAACCAAACAATTTATAAAATCCAAAAATAAGTGGAGCGTGACCATTTGAACAAATGAATATTGCACTTTGATAGGAGAAGCTGCAATCATAAGAGAGAGGATACTCAGAACCACTTCTGTATTATAGCTTGTGCTCCACTAACATAAAGACATCTTGGCGAATAATCATGTGCGATTTGGAAGTCATAATGTTCTTATTTATAGCAGTGTCACCATTGTGCACTTGACCTTTGACCCTTAAAAAAAGGTCAAAAATGAAGGTATAAAGGACTTTTGATAGGGTTCTGAATCACTCCATGATGCTTCTTTTGCGTAAAATTCAGATTGCAAAATGCAGGCTTTCAAGAGTTAGAGCGGTAACATCACTTTGCACGTGACCACTATTTAACCTTGAAAAGTAAGTCAAGGTCAACCATGCTTACACATTAAATAGGCCTTATGGTGGTGTGCGATCACGTGCAATTTGGAAGTCCCCATGTCAAAAATTTGTCAAGTAACATCAGATGGACGGACACAGCGCAGGGGAAAACAATACCCTTTGGCCTCATATAAGGCCAAGGGTATAAAAAATAGCGTTCAGATAACAAATTACCCTCGGCGCCCACAATCTTTTTCTTCCTCAGTTCTGCATTTTTTTGGGATCCTTCAAAGTAGAATACTTTACATACAATTTTCATATTATTGTCTGTGAAATGAAAGAGCACTTTTGGATGTGTTCTTGGGGCAAGTTATGATGACAGAGACCACTGTACTGTGCGTCATTCAGACAGCCATCAAATAAATCCTTCAGAAGTTTCATAACAAGTTAAAAAATAATAGAGGAAGCTGGTTTTCGATAGGAATGTGGGCCACTATAATGTGTATCTCTGATAAAAATTTGGTGAAGCTTTGCTGGATCCTTGTTGAGATATTGTGCTAACGTCGTCTCCTTGTACACCACTCAGATGGCCATCAAATAAATACTTTAAAGTTTCATTAAAAGTTTCTAAATACAAAGAGGAAGCTCATTTTACATAGGAACTTGGTCCATCACAATATGCATCTCTGACAAAAATTTGGTAAAGCTGTGATCAATATATTTTGAGATATCATGGTAACGTCATTAGGATTGACGCCACTTAGACGACCTTCAAATAAATACATTAACAGTTTCACAAAAAGTTTAAAAATACACAGAGGATGCCCGTTTTAAATAGGAACTTGGTCCATCATAAGAAACATCTCTGATAAAAATTTGGTAAAGCTGCAGTCAATATTTTTAAGATATTGCGGTAACGTAGTCAGGGTTGATGCCACTCAGATAGCTTTCAAATGAATACTTTAAAAGTTTCATAAAAAGGTAAAAAAGAAAAAGAAAAAACCGGTTTTAAATAGGAGCCTGGTCCATCCTAAGATACATCGCTGACAAAAAATTGTTAAAGCTTCGGTCCATATTTTTTAACATATCATGGTAACGTTGTCAGACTGTTTTCAAATAGATACATTAAAAGTTTCATCAATAGTTTACAATTAATCAGAGGCAGCTGGTTTTCAATACTAACCTGGTCAATCATAAGGACCTTCTGTGACAAAAATTTGGTAGTGCGAAGGTGAATATTTTGTGAGATATTGCAGTAATGTGGACAAGACGGAACGGATGGACAGACAGACAGACGGACGATGCAGGGGACAACATTACCCTCCAGCACTTTATGTGCCCAGGTTGAAAAAGCACATGTATGGTATACATTTATAATACATGAACATCTAGAATCATCATAGCATCATTCTTTCTGATGGTAATGAATTATACTTGTCTGAAAACACATTTCCTGATATTTTGCTTTGACTTCCTGGTGGCACCACCAGTATCACAATATGGAAACTTTTTTGTCTGTCCAACATCCTCACCACATTTCGAGCTCCATGACAAATTAAGGACCCTAACAATGTCCACAAGTTTTTTTCACTTTTATTCCATCAAAGATCTTAAATTAGTAGATTAATGGTCATTCAAAGAGTAAAAAACATCAATAGATTCATGGACAATATAAATTTTGTGTCAATTTAGTAACCCTGGCTCACTTATATCTATATTTTGTACTTCTTAATTATCAATGACATATGCAATTTGTATTTTGACCTTCAAAAGTAGATCAAGGTCATCCAAATTTTCACAAAAGTTGATCATTGACAGTGTACAGTTGGGGTAAGTTTCAAAGCTCCATCTTAATAATTTATCATCATAATACTGAATTTAATGTTTTTTTTACACCTATAATGTTAGTTCCATTGAAAACCACTGGTAGGGCAACCAGGGCTCCAAGCATCATAACTTTTTTCTGTATAATTTTCCTGTAATGGTAAAATGCATATATGTTCACATATAAAGGTAGAATGACCATCACAAGAATATCATCTCCTGAAATGTATTCCCTCAGTGACCTTGGGAAAGTAGGTCAAAGTCATTATATGATATTGTACTTTCAGACATGATACACATATGCTGTCATATTTGATTAAGTTAGCCTGATTATTTCTCATGACAATGAATTTCAAAGGTCTAAACACATATTGGCTAATATTTTGCCTGGAGGTGGCGCCAGCAGAAATACTGGGATTCCATATATTAGTCTTCCTAACATTTCTACCAAATGTCATAAAGATCCATCACAAATCAAGGACACCAAAACATTTCCTTTTTTTTTTTTTTTTTTTTTAACTTTTTGGCCTGCGTATTACATAATCCTGTAGGTGACACCACCAAAAACAAAAGTAACTTGAACCTTGATTTTCATTCACAGAACATGTCCAAAAAATTTCAAGATGCTGACTTTCAAATTGTTGATGCTATCATGTTGGCAAGCAAACTGTTTACAGACGGATCTCTCCTTTGAAACTTACGAGCTTCATATACTATTCCACCATACCGACACTGGTATAAACAGGCAAATAGCAGTACAATTTTTTGCACCATAAAGTTGACCAACGGACTGCCAGACACAAGTGATCGCATAAGCTCTGTGACCTATGGTAAGCAGAGCTAAAAAAATCACAGTGCCACCTGCTAAACAATTAACATCTAGGGGTCCCCAGAAGTGTTGCTATGCAATTTCCAAGCAATTGGCTGAAACAAAAGTATTTTAGGGGAAACCCCATCAAAACTGCTTCTATTTCACACAGATACGTCTTTATTTTAGTGAGAAAGTACCGAAGACGATTCTCCGGAATATTCTAGGTCAGTCAGGGGGCTGCAATCAATCACATGGTGTTTGCTGTCCAATCAAATGTGTCATTTTTCTGCCAATGATTCGTTCATAAGTACTCGCTACCTCATGTTGTGAAGTCTGGCTTGAAAGATGGGCGCCATTTGTAGGAACACAAAGGACTATTACGGACAATTTATTGAAGCGAGAAACAAACTTTAACTTTGTAAATTAGTCAGAATGATGACATACTACCACTAGTACCAGTCTTTGCATACAATAAAGCAGAGGGTCCAACTTTCTCACAGAAAGAGAGTAAAATACGCCAGTCACAGGTAAATATGACTCAGGTGAAAATACCACTGCCAGGTGAGTTGATCATGTTGACATTTTATCAGCGACTGCCATAAAGTGCGTTTATCCATTATTAACTGCAACAACAAACAAACTCTACCACCATAATTTAATGACAATTATAACACACAACCGAATTTAAGAAAAAACTAGAACAGACTGATTTTCCAACAGAAAATCAAATGTCCCCCGGTGGAACACTTACGTCTCTGAATAAGCTACAGGTGATAACAAATTACAAATGACCAAGTTTGCTTGAAAATTACAATCCTATTTTAGCTCTCACCTAGATACATTACTCTAGCAATTTTCATCAAGTTCTTCAAGACTTATTGCAGAGAAACCAATTTCACATAAATGACCCTGTGACCTTGAAAATTAGGTCAAGATCATCCAAATACAATCCCAACGTTGGTCTTACCTTGATACATAATCCTACGAAGTTTCATCAAATTCCATCACGTTCTTCATGACTCATCATATGAAAAACCAATTTCACATAAGTGACCCTGTGACCTTGAGAATTTGCTCAAGGTCATCCAAATACAATCCCAACCTAGGTCTTGCCTAGATACATAATCCTACCAAGTTTCATCACATTCCATCAAGTTCTTCAAGACTTATCGCACGGAAACCAATTTCACATAAGTGACCCTGTGACCTTGAGAATTTGCTCAAGGTCATCCAAATACAATCTCAACCTAGGTCTAGCCAAGATACATAATCCTACCAAGTTTCATCAAATTCCATCACGTTCTTCATGACTTATCGAACGGAAACCAATTTCACATAAGTGACCCTGTGACCTTGAAAATTAGGTCAAAGTCATCCCAATACAATCCCAACCTAGGTCTTGCCTAGATACATGATCCTACCAAGTTTCATCACATTCCATCAAGTTCTTCAAGACTTATCGAATGGAAACCAAATCACATAAGTGACCCTGTGACCTTGAGAATTTGCTCAAGGTCATCCAAATACAATCCCAACCTAGGTCTTGCCTAGATACATAATCCTACCAAGTTTCATCACATTCCATCAAGTTCTTCAAGACTTATCGCATGGAAACCAATTTCACATAAGTGACCCTGTGACCTTGAAAATTAGGTCAAGGTCACCCAAAAACAATCCAAACCTAGGTCTTGCCTAGATACAAAATCCTTTGCAATTGTATTCACACATGCTTGACCGTTTTGATCAATTCATGAGTAAGATCGATATATTCACTTTGTTAGGGTGTAGGGCACGAGTTTTCGTTTATATATTGACAAAGAAACCACACAGAAATGTAGAGAAGGTCTGTCTCAACAGAAGTCATGTTGACTGTTTTGCAGGAATTGCAAAAATAAAAAAGTTACGAGGCTTTTACGCCAGCATGTCGCATGTTGCGTAACAAAATGAAAAATTGCCCCATGGCTGGCAGTGCCAGATCCCAAAACTGCCCAGAGTTCTAGGAGTTAAATACAGTGGTACCTCTCTTGAGAGACCCCTCTAATGCGAGACCGCATATCATTTTAAGACCGCTCTCTCAGAACACTGCGCTATCTTTTCCATGTTGCTGTACCTCTAATGAAAGACCACCTGTTTTGAGAGACTGCAATTTGACCAGCCCTGGGGGCGGTCTGTCAAAAGAGGTACTACTGTAGTTGGACAATGACAGACAGAGGGCCATAAGATGAGGTTAACTATTATAACAAGTCAGCTGTGCTAAAGAGGTGGCCTTTCAAGACAGGAGGGCTCTCAAGACAAGATGCCACTATACCAATGCCATTCACATGTTAGCCTGCATATACATATATATACAGTGGTTCTTGTCTTAAGAGACCACTCCAATGAGAGACCACCTGTCTTAAGAGACCACAATTTGGTCATCCCTTGAGGTGGTCTTTCAAGACAGGTTTCACTGTATACATACATATATATATATATATATACATACATATATATATATATGTACATGAGTGTGTGTGTATGTATTCATGCTGCTTTTTTTGGTCAACCTATTTATAGTGTGCACTATTGACTGAATCGTGCAAGCACATGTAAAACCTCACCAGCTTTATTGACTCTTTCTACACTGGTACCCCTCTAATCATGCTAATAAAGCTCCATCAGCTCTTTTGCCCAGGTTTAGGGCATTCTGGACAGTTCAATGAAGTATGCCCCTAGTTATGTACAGATACGAGTAGGTCAATCATATGTAAGCCTGTTCTGACTATAGTATGAGCTATATAATGGTTTATATGCAGTTGTGTCAACTTAAGTATTATAGCCATGTTTGTATGTGCTGTGTGTGGTATGTTCCATCATGTGTGAATTACACAGTAAAATATTCTTATTCATATTTGGCCCACCCATCTCTCAGACTGTCATACAAGGTGGCTTTCATTTCTCCTTAAGCCCTGCATGTTACCTTAACAGTTCAAAGAAATCCTCACAAAAACAGCAAATAAAATGCACCATACTGATACAGAACCTGGTGTGAACATTTACCCATGGATGCATTTGACATGTTGACTGCAGTTTGCATTCAGCAGATGTAGAAATTTGTAAGGAGTGAAACTGAAAAGTGTGGGCCAGGGATGCAAGACAACAAGAGCCTCATGAATTTTAGCATTTTCATACCAGAGATGCTAACCTGATTTTCAGAAAAATAGTACTTTCTTTGTTTATTTTCAGTGTTTTCAGTTTTTTTCAATGCCAGCATACAAAGCCCCCTTAAAATGTGGCTTCATATTTTTATTGACTTATCCTTTGCTTAAAACAAGAGGGCTGTGTGAACAGCCCATGCTCAGCTGATCTTGACATTCATCACACTTGCAGCTCTATGAACTTGGGAAAGGATCAAGGTCACCCATGTTCTGAGTAAGTCTGACCATTATAAAAGAACACTAACATGTGCAACATCAAGGTTCAAGTAGTTCTCAAGTTATAATGAACAGTAAAATTCATGTATGTTGCACTGTGACCCCAGAAATGAGGTCAAGGTCATTCATGTACTGTCTCAGCATGACCTTCATACAAAAACATTAACATGTGCAACATCACAGTACTAACTCAAAACAGATCTCAAGTTATCAAGTAAACAGTAAATTTTGTGTCAGTTGTCCTGTGAATTAGCATTAGAATACCCATTGACTTCCATAGCAATCAATAGGAAAGCTGCATTGAACGATAAGTACCCGAGTTGAAAATACTTAAAAATCAGGAATCTAAAGCAGTGCCACCTAGTAAACAACTTTGTTTGACCCTTCTACAAGAACATATCCATCACATTTCACTTTAATCTGAGTGACAGTTCTGAGAACAAGTGAAAAATAACAAAACCATATAAAAAATTCATTAAAAAGAAAATAGAAAAAATTGCAGTGCCACCTGGTGAACAAATTGGGAACTATGTGTCCCTGGGAGTGTCTATGAACTATATCAAAACAACTGGGTGAGCAGTTTCACAGGTGAAGAGTTTTTAAGGTTTGCCCCTAAAAAACGAAAAAAATTCATAAAAATTCCAAAAATCAATAGAGCGTGACCATTTGAACAAACTTGGTAGAGATCCACCCAAGGCACATCCCCACCTCGTTTGAAGTAAATCTGGCCAAAATTATTTAAGTTATAACCATTACAAGAAATTCCCATGTTAAAACTTTTGTTAAGATTTTTGAAAAAAAAATCATAAAAAAAAACAAAATTCATTGGAACATGACCATTGGAACAAACTTGGTAGACACCCACCCAAGGTACATCCCCACCAAGTTTGAAGTTAATCTGCATGACGGTTTTGGAGAAGAAGTCTCAAATGTGAATTAGCATTAGAATACTCATTGACTTCCATAGTAATCAATAGGAAAGCTGCATTAACCGATAAGTACCCGAATGGAAAAAATCGTTAAAAATCAGGAATCTGCAGCATTCTCACATAGTGAACAACTTTGTTTGACCCTTCTACAAGGAACATATCCACCATGTTTCAGCTTAATCTGAGTAACGGTTCTGGAGAAGAAGTCGAAAATAGCTAGATCACACAAAAATTCATAAAAAATTAGTAAAAAATTGCAGCGCCACCTGGTCAAGAAATTACGAACACAGAGTCCCTAGGTGTCTTCTCGTGTGATATCAGAGTGATTGAGTAAGCGGTTTTGGAGAAAAAGATTTTTCAAGATTTGTCCAAAAAAAGAACAAAAAAATTCATTAAAAATCTAAAAATCACTGGAGCATGACCACTTGTACAAACCTGGTAGACACCCACCCAAGGTACATCCCCACCAAGTTTTAAGTTAATCTGGATGACGGTTTTGGAGAAGAAGTCAAAAATGTGAATTAGCATTAGAATGCTCATTGACTTCCATAGTAATCAATAGGAAAGCTGCATTGACCGATAAGTACCCGAATGGAAAAAATCGTTAAAAATCAGGAATCTGCAGCATTCTCACATAGTGAACAACTTTGTTAGACCCTTCTACAAGGAACATATCCACCATGTTTCAGCTTAATCTGAGTGACGGTTCTGGAGAAGAAGTCGAAAATAGCTATAACACACAAAAATTCATAAAAAAATAGAAAAAAATTGCAGCGCCACCTGGTGAACAAATTAAGAACTAGGTGTCCCAGGGAGTGTTTCTGTGTGACATCAAAGTAATTGGGTGAGCGGTTTCAGAGAAGAAGATTTTTTAAGATTTACCCAAAAAAGAACAAAAAAATTCATTAAAAATCCAAAAATCAATGGACCATGACCACTTGAACAAACTTGGTAGAGACCCACCCAAGGCACATCCCCACCAAGTTTGAAGTGGATCTGGCTGACGGTTTCGGAGAAGAAGTCGAAAATGTAAATTGTTGACGGACGACGGACGGACGGACGGACGACGGACCATAAGATAAGCTCAGCTGACTGACAAGTCAGCTGAGCTAAAAATGCATTTTGAATGCATCAGATGTCTCAATTTGTAATTGAAATTTTTGATTGTTAAAATACAGACAAAGATGGAAAGTACACGTACAAACTTCAAAGTGCACGGCATCTTGATTCTGTATATCCATAAACTTTAAAAGCAATGTTTTCACTTCAGCCCTGTATTTTCACTTTGGTCAAAGATTTTGCATAACAACCTTTAAGGACTTTCAACTGCTTGTGTGTGTAATGCCTGTGACCTGCTTCACCAGGTCTGGACTTGGCAACTACATGCATTGTTCTGCCACTTTTTACACTTTGTATGGCGCCAGCAGTCATCCTTTCTACCATGTGCTATCTAGAAGTCACTGCAGGAGTGCCATAAAATTTGCAGTGTGTGCAAGTTTTCCCTATTTTTTCACTGCAGACATGGCCAGTGAACAGAGTATCTCTGTAAAAAAACATTCCACGTGTATCTTTGCAGGTTGTTGTGTCTTGGGTCAAAAATCCTCTTCCTGTGGACATTTGACCATGTCATGCTGCTGCACAGTTTCCATTCCTGCATGGGGTACTGGGAACATGAGCAGGACAAAATGCACATGCTCCGTAAACAGTGAGCATCTGCTGCTAATGTCTGCTAGCTTTTGTCTTGTAATGTAGGAACCAGGGACCACTGGTGCCATTAGCCAAATGCTGATATTTCATTAATTTGGCTAAAGAAATTTGTAAATGGCTAGTTTATTGTAACATGAATTATACAAGAGGGCTGTGTGAACAGTTCATGCTCAGCTGACCATCCTTGCAGCTCTGTCAACTTGGGATAGGATCTAGGTCATCCATGTTCTGAGTAAGTCTGGCCTTAATAAAAGAACACTTACATGTGCAACATCAAGGTCCCAGTTCAAGTAGTTCTCAAGTTATAGTGAAGAGTAAAATTCATGTATGTTGCACTGTGGCCCAAGAAACAAGGTCAAGGTCACTCATGTACTGTCTAAGCATGACCTTCATAGAGAAACATTAATAGGTGCAACATCAAGGTCCTAACTAAACTCAAAACAGATCTCAAGTTATCAAGTGAACAATAAATTTTGTGTCAGTTGTCCTGTGACCTTGGGAGTGAGGTCAAGGTGCAAACATCACTGAACAAACTTGGTAAAAACCCACCCAAGGTTCATTGCCACCAAGTTTGAAGTGAATCTGACAGTCTCTCTTCAGAAAAGTCCAAAATGTGAATTACCATTAGAATGCCCATTTACTTGCATTGTAAGGAATAGAAAAGGTGCATTTAACTATAAGTACCGGAATTGTAAAAAATAATTGAAAATCAGGAATCCACAGCAGTGCTACCTAGTGAGCATCTTTGCTTGACCCTTTCACAAGGAACATATCAACAAAGTTTCAATTTAATCTGAGTAACAGATCTGGAGAAGTCACAAGTAACAAAAACACATATAAACCAGAATAGGCTGATTTTCCAACAGAAAATCAAATGTCTCCCCGTGCGCCCTTACTATTGTCACCCTTATTTTCAATAATAGGCATACCAATTCATATGATCTACAGATATGGTGAAGGTACACTCTTTATTGACATCTCAAAACGTTGATTTTTGACGAAATACCCATGTGACCTTGAAAAATAGGTCAAGGTTATACATCTGCAGTTACAAGCAAGGTCTTATGAAAGTCTACATAGAAACATAATCACACAAAATATCAAACTCTTTAAGTCAAATCTTTCTCTATGTAATATCAAAGCAATTAGGTGAGCAGTTGTGGAGATTTTTCAAGATGTGTCCAAGAAAAGATAAAATTCATTGAAAATCCACAAAATCACTGGAGCATGACCATTTGAACAAGCATGGTAGAAAACCACCAAGGTACATTGCCACCAAGTTTGAAGTCAATCTGGATGAATGTTTTGGCGTATGAGTCAAAAATGTGAATAAGCATTAGAATACCCATTGACTTGCATACTAATCAACAGGAAATCTGCATTGACCGATAAGTACCCGAATCAAAAAAATTGTTGAAAATCAGGAATCCACAGCAGTGCCACCTAGTGAACAATTTTGTTTCACCGTTCCACAAGACACATATCCAGTAAGTTTCAGCTTCATCTGAGTGACTGTTCTGAAGAAGACGTCAAAAATAGCAAAAACACACAAAAAATCATTCAAAAACTAGGGAAAAAAATGCAGCACCACCTGGTGAACAAATTCAGAACTAGGAGGCTCAATTCTCTTTACCATCAATGTCCAACTACACCCAACCATTACAAAATCACCTTTTCAACTTTACAGGCATGGTGACCTCTCAAAAATACATCATGGTCACCGATATTGTATAACCTTTACCTTTGGCCGTGGTTCATATATCATATAAATTTGGCAAGTCTGTTCCAATTACTTTTCCAAAATATGGAATTTTACATTAACACATTTTGCTTCATAATTCCTGTCAAATTATAGGTGGCGCCACTATTAGCATTAGCAAATTAGACTTTGACCTCCCCCACAATCCCACCAAATTTGGTGAAGATCTGCCAAAAATTACAGATGCTAAAATGTTCACACGATTTAAACATTTTGACCCCTATTTTACATAATATTGCAGGTGTCGCCACCAATATCGAACTCGGCCTAGATTTTCATACACCCTATAAGTCCTGAAAGTTATATTGGGCAAACTTGAAAACTGTGGATGGTATCGCGCTAACTATCAAAAGTTAACGGATGGACGCCCCATGTGAAACTTAAAAGCTTCATACAGTATTCCACCATACCAACACTGGTATAAACCTGGTAAATAGTAATACAATTTTTAGCACCATAAAGTTGACTTGAGGTGTAATTTGGTAAAGTGTACAAAGGCATTAGCTGGAAGCCACTTCTTCCGCTATACTGGATCAAGATTGAAAAGAAAGAAATCCTGCAAAAAGTGACTACGATCATGGTTTTCCGACTTAAGAAAGACCAGAAAAAAATTCTCTAGGTGGGTTAAGTATACTTTACCCCAGGTACTTTCCCTCTTACCACTCTAAAAACTTTGAGCATTGCACTTTATCATTTCAAGCTCCATCTTGACATAGTTTGACTAATGTTCTTGAGCTAGTGTTGTATTTATTAGGTATTTGGTCATATCTCTGGAAACATTTCAACCGAGTTTTGTGTACCGTAATTCCCCAAAGTTAACGTGGAGTCGTGTATAATGCGCAGGTACGACTTTGCCTTGTGAAACCCGGTAAAAAGCCATATACCTGTGTATAACGTGCATGTAAAAAATACCAAAACAAACGCCATGCGTCTGCTCAAGCAAACAAACCCACACATCAACGGGAGTAACCAGTTCAAAACGACTGGGTTGTCCACTGTGTTTTCCCCTCTGTACTGCATGTACATTTATTCAATTAAATCATTCAATTTTTGTCCAAAATTTCCAATTATCTAAATGTCAAAGGCTTCTATTCTAATCTGAATCATGCCCTACAACAGTTCCTATCAGTAAACTGGGCCGTGTGTGTGACCATCAGTCATTGCATGCATGCACCTTCAACTCACACTGCATCCATTCTCCTACATATCTGTTAGATTTTGTCCATGCATCAGCAATTTGTTGGAAAATAAATATCCAATCTTTTGGAAATCCCAGTTCAAATCAGTTCAATGAGCAGGCGGGTCAAAATAATGAGCTTGTGAAGTACAGGTAAACTTGCAAATGGCGACGATCTTTTAATATACTTCGCTGCGACATCTAGCGGTGATCAATTTCAGTCGGTACATTGACTTTCATCAACAACACTCCTAAGTTCGAGGTATCAAAACACATAACCTTTGTGTTGTAGTTTTTGCAACAACGTTCTGACTCTATTGACGAAATCGCTGAATACTGAATAGCGTGGTGTTTCTAGCAATACGTATCACTTGTCCGATACGAACTCCATATGCTTGTTTCTCTGGAATGTTTCCTGTCAGATCAGGCTAGGGGATAATATTAAATTTGAACTTGATCTCTCTTGTCAAATATCTTTGTTACATACTGGTTGTTCTTTATTTCTTTTTCCAGATCAAGGAAAGTAGCTTTTGTATCACTTTCATTTTCCACATTTAATATTAATTCTTTGGGATATATGTTTTTCCAATTTCCCTTCATTTCATCTCCATTGTTTTAAGTACACAGGTCATCTATAAATCTTCTTGTGTGAGAATATGATCTTGCAGCTGTAAAGTTTGTTTTACAGATATGAGCGGTCGCATAAGCTCTGAGACCTTTGGTCAGCAGAGCTAAAAACATCTGTGCATGGAAAAACGGTCGTTTTGAGCAGGTAGTCACTGACCACAGGGGTCATTAATGGCACGTACTACTGCACAATGTTCACGTAATGGTATATTCATACATGTGCACAAATCCAAATGTAATGACCATAACAAAAATAAATCATTTTCTGCAATTTGTGTATTCCTCTGTAAGCTTAGAAAGCTGGGTCATCCATATTATGTTATGTCATAAGACTTCTACATGTACATGAAACACATCTGTGGTACATTTAGTATCATTAGCCCTATTCTTTTTTAACATACTGAATGCACCTTTCAATCTTTGTCTTTTGTAATACTGCAGGTGGATCCACCAAATTTCAATGGGTCTTCTTTTAACCTGATTGACATTCCTGCCAAGTTTCATGATGATTCATGAAAAACTCTTAAACAATAGCATTCTCACAATTTTTATACCTTGGCCCATATATTATGTTATACTACAGGTGTTGCCAACAATATTGAACTTGACCTGGATTTTTCAATTCAATTGCTTCAATTCACTTTCACTCATTAACTTCCATGAAGATTTCCATCACCACTGTTGCTGATAGCCATTACAGATCAACTTTATGCACGGGTTGCTTGCACAAGATGTTTCAAATGTAAAATTAGCAACATAAAATATTAGTACCTGGCACTAAAATTTACTTCAAATGTCATACTTATAAACAATTTCCTTTATCCTTCAGTCCACTCAGCAAGGATTTCTTGTCTGATATTATTCAAAAGCATGCCTTTCAATGACACAAGACATGTTTGTTCACTTTCGTCTGATGAAAATGTCATCCTTTTCTCTTATTGGTCAATATTCCCAAAATATTCCATGACATCATTATCGCCAACCAAAATGATTTCTATGAATATAATTAACCTCCACAAGGTGGAAAAGCCCTGCTTTCCTGTATTTGTACTCCGAAAAATGCAATGAAAATATGCAAGCATCGGTAAAATGCAACTTTATTTTTTACATTCTTACTGACAAATACAATCTGTTTACCCAGGTATCTGCATGCAGAACACCCAAAATGCATGTAACAGCACTATTTCCATGCAGGGTGGACCCCAGATGGTGGATATACTGGTGTTAAATTTGATAGGGATGTAATGACTCACCGGTACATCACGATACAAGAAGCCAAGATACGCAAATCGAAACATAAACCTTTATATTGCAATAAAGAAAAAATACATTTTGTCGAAATCAGAGTTTTAAGACAACATGGACAAATGTATCACTGGTAATATTCTCATTGCCGTATACCAGCAAAATTTGTTCAACAACAGAATGAAGAATATATTTCATATATGTCAGTCTTTCTTTATTTTACTCTGAGGTGTCTAGTCCAATGGACAAAAAAATAGTTTGGGGCTGGAGAAGTAAGCGGCAACATGGTGGCCAGCAGCAGTGAATGCATTACCAGAGAAGTTTGAGCTTTCATCAAATGCCCTGAATATCAACAAACACTTCCACGATACATACAATTTTGATATGTTGATATCAAGCTGTTAATGACTAAACCATGGTAATAAAATCCTTAAAATTTGCAGAGTAAACCCAAATCCATACATGTGATTCACACTGCCATGTGCACAGATACTGTGACACCTTAACTGGTTACACTTGTTAATGTATGGGGGGCAGCATCTGCATCCTAGCTGTATTGTATTTTGCGGTATGCCAAGACAGCATTGAAGAGCTTCAAGGATAGTGTATGCCTACCATGCCTGGTTTCATTTAATTCCAAAATGAAGCTGTTGATGAATAAATAACAGCAGGACATGGCATAGTACTGTTTGTTAAACAGTAGCTCAGAGTATCATTTGACAGCAATTTTGCTCGAAATATTTAAAGCTTCAGTATGTTTCTGAACTTTTTTTAATGAGCGAGACTTTGAATTTGATATGCTCCACATGAACATGATGAAAGCAAAGAAAGTAAATGGTAATGATATTTCACTTGCACATTATTATAATTCAGATCACAAATTTTCAAAGAATCTAAAATTTTAATCAATTTCATTGTAAGTAAAGCATTTCAACTTTTTTCACAAGAGCTGACATGTCTGCTTTTTTTTTTTTTTTTTTTTTAACAATGTTGCCCACAGTGTCTTTTGATATGCTACACTCAGCAGCAATTTATTTCAACTTCTTTGAGTATTTCTGCAACCTAATGCTGACTTAAGTGTGAAAACTTTTTGGGGTTTCATGAACACTGGAGATCTTCTTGCCGTTAGCTTTGACTGGCAGAGTACAAAATGAACTGAACTGATGTTGTCCACTACATATGAAGAACAATTCTCATCTCATCTATAGGTTAAAATTTTGAACATCAAAGTATTTCATTGTGACCTTGACCAAATCACTCAGGTGCCACTCAGCCACACACTTATTATTTCAGACAAGTGACCTGTTTAAAGTCTCTCCCCTTTTGTACTTAATGCTTGTGTTAGCCCATAAAGGTGTCAAGGGAATCAATGTTAAATCAGAAAACTGTTATGCTTTGAATATACATACTGGCCTATACTGCACTGTTTGATACTGTAAGATTACACTGTGTGGGGTGAGGAGCCTGGCTAAGGCCAAAAGGGGATGAGGATTGGTGCAAAAGTGACAGTTTGGGAAGGAAAATAATCCAAATAAATGTTCTGATTTTCTTTCTTTTTCGGTAAAAAAATGTCCACTGCAGTGCAGCAGATTTTGGTATGTACATTTAAGGTAGCGGCCACATTTCGACTACAGCGGCAATATGGTGACTCATCATAAAATGACTTTTTTCCATTTTCATGAAGCCCATTATCTAAACTTTGTGCTCACCAAAATTGACTTTAAAAAAAATAAATATTTATAGGAGAAAAATGAAGAAAAACATCACTAACTTTGGGCTGTCAATTACACGTGCTTGGTCTGTTTGTTGAATTATGTTAATTAATCGCCAAGTTTAGATAGCACTCGGCCGCCGCCTCTGGCCCTGACAACGCGGAAATGCGGTGGACTATGACTAATGAGACAATGGGGCATCGCTTGAGTGAATTGACACTGCCATATGATATGATGACGAAAAGATGTTACTTCAACCCTTCCTGTATCGACCGAGAAATTCTCTGTTCTTTTTGTTTATCTTATGGTCTATGATTGAAATAAAATAACTCTTGATGACCCGTTTTGACGATCACCCTTTGTCAAAATGGCGGCTCGCTCGACGGGCACGGAAGATTACAGCAAAGGCGGCCGAACGGAGGATTGCCCGAAAATCAGCATTCATCATGCAATAATAATACTATGAGCATTAAAATAATAAAAGTTTGCTGGTGTTCTGATCAGTTTGTTACGTGATGAGTAAACACAATTGGTGATCGGTGAATTTCAGTAAATGCAATGCTGCACCCAAGTTCCTGTAATGATATATCCTTTCATCTCAGGCGGCACTTCGTTGTCTGCGTGGTTCGTGTGTTGACATTCCAGGAAAACATTGCAGTGGTGGTCAAAACCTTACAATGGACACTTGTCGCAAATTATGTTGAAACTAATGGGTTCCCGGCATTTGTAAGACATTTCTTTGAAACTTTTGACTGGGGTGGGGTCTGTGTGTTCAGCAATAATACGACTCTACCCTCAGAAAGCAACCTCATAGGTGGATTACCGGCCCCTGATAGGTTCATCAATCAGTGTAATAAAACAATGCGGGCATTGACCTTACTTTCTTAGTCGTCTCATATACTGTACACAGAAACCGTATAGGCTCTAGTCACTGCTTTCAGACTTAGAGAGTCAAGTAGGAAAGAATTATGTCAAAAACAAAGAGAGAATCAAAAGCAGGACGACGCCAGCGTCAGATTGCCGAGAGTGTAACAGTAACGGAGAGAGAGAGAGCTTGCGAACCAGATAACACAACTCGGGCAAGCTTTATTCTTTGTTTCCTTTTCAAGTACATAAATAACTGAATATTATCATCATGCTTTAAGCCTATAGAATGCCAATCATTTAAATTATTTATTGCTTGGACATTTTCATTAACCCAAATAAAACGTAGGTTTCGGGGGTATTGAGTGAGCAATAAGAACGTATAATTTACCAAAATCAGACGTATCCAAAGTCTTGCATTGGCTGGCTATTATGCTGACATTTATCAATATTGACCATGCTGTGTCTCTCTGGTCAAACCAAGGCATATAGGCCCTACCCTGGAAAATTAGCATTGGAGATATATATGTATCTTTTATATATATATATATATATATATATATATATATATATATATATATATATACTGCAGATTGGCCCAAGTCAAAACGAATGCAAATACAACAAAAAGGAAAACACTTTTGGATGTAAATAAACTTTTTATAATACCGAAATACAAGATATTCACGGTTATTCATACTTTAGTGAAAAACGGTCTCCTTTTTCCCATTTCTAAAATATTATAGCCAGTGCATCTTTTACATCAAAGTAATTGGTCTATAAATCCCCCCCCCCCCCCCCCCCCCCCCGCATCTATCAACTCAACAATGGAAGAGAACTGGAGGTCAAATTACTTCACATGAAATTTGACAATGAGGACGGAGACTTTTGAAGAAAAGTTTTATTACTTATGTTCAATATCCAATTATCGTAATATTCTGCTGAAAGTTCTCCGAGTTCGCACAGGTTGTACTTGCTGTAAGCTTTCCAAAACACTGCATGGCCATGGCACTAACCATGGCGTAAATAAAGGCCTTTTGCTCTTTGATCCAACGTGATGAGAAGTGAGTGAGCAGAACATGCCAGCTGAGTGAACTTCTCCGTAAAACAAACATTTGAAATACACGAGGTCTTCACTTACAGCCGCCATATTTAAACACTGGTTGTTAGGGTCAAGGTTATCACACGTCAGGTCACGTGATTAATCCACTTACAATTCCCGTTTGAAGTCAGGCAGCCGCATGGGAAACCAGCCAGGTAAAACCAACAGCGTGGCTGCCTTTGGAGTCTTTGAGTTTTAAAACATGCTTTTTAACACAGAAAACATCAATACGTTTTACGAGCAATACATCAAATGTGAGGTTTGCATGTGTACCATGTGTACTACAAAGTTGAGCCGGAGAAAACAAACCGTATTCCCGCTACAGACAATCATGTACGAAAACGGGCCATTCTACCTTTCATTGCGATTTACTCAGAAAACAATTTTCGCAAGATCAATCAATTTTGCAAACAACATTTTAAAAAACCCAATAGGTTTATCCTATCGAAATGAACAGATTTTGGAAGGTAAATACCTAAGCTAGGAACCGTATCTGGGATTTTCCGTTCTAACTATTCCTTCCGTGACTTTTGAAGCGCTAAAAGTGACAGAATTGTAAGACTTTAGGATGGCGATGAAAGAATTCAACAACATTTTCAATATTCATTCATTTCATGAACGGTAAGAACGGTTCCTGTGTATTGGTCAGTACTTAAATCCTGCATAGTTTTTAGACTTAATTGTCGAATATTTTCCCAGTAGGCGCTGCAAAAAGTGCTATCTGATACCCCCTAGGAAAATTACTCAGGACACCATCAAAACTCGTCACATTTATACAAAACCTGGTTCTTTCAAATCTAGACATCTGTACCATTAAAATAAGGTATAGTTTTCCGGGTGAAATGGCAAAAACGAATAAGTTATAAGGGGTTAAAGTCGCTAGTTCTATACGCGCGGTCGAAATATGGCCGCTACCTTAAGGTGCCCGCTGCAGAGAGGTTCCATTAACATGTAGGTAATAGGGAAAAACAAACCAAAGAAAGTGCCCATCGTAAGCAGGTGCCTGCTAATGGGGGTTTTACTGTATATAAATTTGATTTAGATCCATTATTCAGCTGCACGTATCATATTGAGATATGTATGGTATCGTGATTAAATGTATCATTGCAACCCGAACATTTAATCATATTCATTTTTCATTTCAACTCAACTACTCAAGTTTTGTGAAATTTGACAATTTTACAGAACACCTGAAAATATAAAATAATGAAAAAAAACAATAAACAGGTCTATGAGCCAGATGTGTTGCTGACCACCATCACTAAAATAATTTTCTGAAATGTACTCAATCCACAACCTTGAACAAGAGGGCTGTGTGAACAGCCCATGCTCAGCTGACCTATGCTTGAACAGATATGGTACAGACACATCTACTGTACACTGCCAGCAAGTTTGAAGTGAATGTGGCAAACAGTTTCGGAGGTAGTCAAAAGTGTGAATATGCATTGGAATGACCAATGACTTGCATAGTAATCAATCAGAATAGTGTATTTTCCAATAAGCACCTGAAAATAGAAAAAGATTGCAGTGCCACCTGGTGAACAAATTCAGAACTAGGAGTCCGTAGGAGTGTTTCTGTGCTATATCAAAACACTTGGGTGAGCGGTTTCGGAGAAGAAGATTTTTTAAGATTTGCCCCCCAAAAAAGCACAAAATAATTCAACAAAAATCCAAAAATCACTGAGGCATGACCATTTGAAAACAATTGGTAGAAACCCACCCAAGGTACATTGCCACCAAGTTTGAAGTGAATCTGGCTGACAGTTTTGGAAAAGAAGTCGAAAATGTGTGTTAGCATTAGAATGCCCATTGACTTACATAGCAATCAATAGGAAAGGTATATTTACTGATAAGTACCCGAATTGAAAAAAAAAAAATCATTAAAAATGAGGAATCCACAGCAGTGCCATCTAGTATACAACTTTGTTTAACCCTGTCACAAGAAAGCTATCCACTAAGGTTCAGCTCAATCTGAGTCATGGGTCTGGAGAACAAGTTCAAAATAATGAAAATACACAAACAATCATAAAAATATAGAAAAAGATTGCAGCACCACCTCGTGAACTAATTCAGAGCAAGGAGCCCCTAGGAGTATTTCTGTGTGATATCAAAGCAATTGGGTGAGCGGTTTCGGAGAATAAGAATTTTTAAGATTTGCCAAAAAAAATAAAATAAAATAAAATAAAAAAATTCATAAAAAATAAAAAATTACCGGACCATGACCATTTGTACAAACTAGGTAGAGACCCACCCAAGGTACATTGCCATCACGTTTGAAGTGAATCTGGCAGGCGGTTTCGGAGAAGAAGTCGAAAATGTGAATTAGCATTAGAATGCCCACTGACTTGCATATTAATCAATAGGAAAGGTGCATTTACCGATAAGTACCCTAATTGAAAAAATCGTTAAAAATCAGGAATCCATAACAGTGCTACCTAGTGAACAACTTTCTTTGACCCTTTTACAAGGAACATATCCACCAAGTTTCAACTTAATCTGTGTGACGGTTCTAGAGAAGTTGAAAATTGCGAAAACACAAATATTCATTAAAAAAATAGAAAAAAATTGCAGCACCACCTCTTGAACAAATTAAGGTCTAGGAGTCCCCAGAAGTCTTCCTATGCAAATTTGAAGCAATTGGCTGAGCGGTTTTGGAGAAGAAGATTTTTTAAGATAAGCCCCAAAAATGAACAAAAAAATTCATAAAAAATCCAAAAATCACTTGGCTGTGATCATTTGATCAAACTTGGTAGAGACTTACCCAAGGCACATCGCCACCAGGTTTGAAGTTGAAGTGGATCTGGCCACTAGTTTTGGAGAAGAAGTTGAAAATGTAAATTGTTGACGACGGACGGATGGACAGACGACAGACGGAGGACCATGAGATTCAGACTGAGTCATTCAATGACACTGTGTGCAGTTGTGTTGGCTACAGTTGCTTGTGCTATAAAGTTAAAAGTGGCATTATCAACCAGCCACTCAGACCTTATGAGATCTTTACTTTTAAACCCTTTGGACTGGTGCAAAAAGAGGAAACAACTTTGTTCAAGCTGAATAGTACTAAGTGAGTGAAAAGGGCATTCTTCAATGATCATACATACAGCAGGTACAAGACTACAAAGCGTGTTACACACAAATTCCCATGCCACACAACACCTATCACCAAAGCAAGCATCTGAAACAGAAACCAGTACTTGATGTGAAACAAATTTATTTCATTCACATGCCATACATGATTATAATATTAAATGATTTAAATCAGGGTACATAGGATACATTGTTATTAGTTCAGTCTAAAAGTAATCTTTTTTGGGGCCCACAAAAGTCAATTTTTGGTGCAAAATATGCTCAAAATCCACCTCTGGGCACCCTTATTTTCAAAATTTTCAGGGGGAGGCCCCCCTGCGGAGGGGGGTGCCCCCCCTCCTGCACTCTTCCCCCGCTCGATCGCTCCGCTTCCCTCGCCAGGAGAGTTATCACTCTCCTAAGCTGCTTTAGGAGAGTGATTTTTCACTCTCCTCTATTTTTCATATCAGAAGGACTGCAAATCAAAATGCCCAGTACACCAGTACGGAAAACCTCTTAGCCCGACCCCCATCATTCCATTCTCCCCCTCCTAACCAGCACCCCTTTGCCCTTTTCCAAAAAGTTTGAGTACTCCTCCCCTTCTGAGATCATTTACCTGTTATTTTCATATTTACGCTGTAATACAAGACATGCATATATAATTTTCCAGCAGAACTGCATGCCTGATTGCGTAGTCTCACTTGGTGCGATATGGGTCCATACCTGTGAGGACAAGCTGGATATTACTAATATTTTGGAAATAAAGGATACTTATTACAGGCAGATGGTAATTTTTCTTATATATGGCTTGGGAAGTGCCAGTTTGGCAATTGTTAACTTAAATTTCTCCAAAAAAAACCCCACCAGTTTTGTAAAAAATGAGCATATTGCCCTGTCTGTGACAGTGATGTAATCCACACGTCCCATGATCACCTGGCATCAAACCCATGCTTTGTGGCAGGAAATTAATATACATATATGTCGTATTTGATGAAATATAGCACAAGCCTAGTCCAAAATGTTGACTGCGGGTACTTTTAAATACCCTTACATTTTCAGAAAACTTTTCAAAGGTTGCAGTTTGCATACACCTATTACACCTCATCTACCCTCTTTGATTAAAACTGAATGCAAAGGTGTCCTGCTTACAAAATATAGATACAAGAAAATGTCCTTCCATGACATAAATCCTGCCCCCTGTCAATTCTAACTACAGGACTGAAGGTTTCTTTTCAATAGTCATTGCACAAGAATTTATTGTGTTCACACAAATGACAAAAGCTGAGCATTATGCCTTCTTTGACCAACCACTTCAAAGATTGTATTCACCAGCTCTGAGACTTTTTTTGACATCTATTCAGCATGAAAAACTGCATAAAAACTTGTGTATGGCATGTTTACCTGCACTGCAACCTTGTAGAAGTTCTACATATGAAGAACATGTCTGCTTCCCAGGCAACCCTTCTGTCCACAAAAAATGAACAGTCTGCTATACGAAGTCTGTGCATTTCATGTAAATATGATATCTAGTCAAGTGCCTTGAAATTGTGGCCACAACAGAGATGTTTCAATACAGATGGTCTCTGCACTAGACACCATTGTGCTGTGGTGCCCAGATATGTATGTTATGTATGCACCGACTAAATAGTCATTCATATACATACGGAGGGCTAACATTATCCATAACATATGCCACATGAAAATACAAAAAGCATACACAGGTCATTCATGAGCTACAGAAATAGCATTACATAAACTGTCACATGACTGTGTAATTTCTACAATTACAAAACTAGAACCCAGTCATCATCTTTGACATTAGAAGCCAATCAGTGACAACCAATCCAGGTGTAGTCTCAGATCAAGTGGATCATTCATTTTATACATATATTCTTTTGTTTACATGCCAAACACACCAAGCTCTTTTCTGGAGCTTTTGACAGGCCATTTTGATGTGCTGGTAAGTCTATATACATAGTAACTGTGGCTGGTAGACAGGCAGTCAACCATGCATGTTTCAAAGGACTTGATGGGCAGCTCGTCAAAATAAGTAAATATTGCATTTGCTGCTGCAATTACTAGTGATACTAGGATGTCATTCATAACTGTCATTAATCATCAATGTCAGAGTACAGAGTACTCTTTTGTGCCCCCCCCCCCCCCACTCTCCCAACCCCTCCCTAAAGTGTACATAAAATGCTGTAAATATCATATAAAATTCTATGCCTACCTGTACCCTTTCACTGGTATAACATTTATCTGTAATTCTGTGCTCAGCTTGAGACTACAGGAGTTGCAAATTGGTACAAAAAGTCCTAAACTTTGCCAAAGCCATTTTTTCCTAAAAAGCATGTACCCCCTTGGGGGACCACCATGTAGCTAAAAAAAACATAAAATTCTGTTTTTAACAAAATGAAGAAAAAAAACTGAACTTGGAATTACCCCCTATGCAATATCGCCAACTACCTGGAATCTTGTTCACCATGCTTCTGCTCCTGCTTTATTTTATAGGACAGAAAACGAACTTCCAGTTCATGGTTTAACACATATTTCTTGTCAATTTGACAACGTACTATTACACATAAAGTTACTACATGTCAGAAATACATGTACAGACAAACACTGCTGGCTCGTGAGAGAAATATATTATGCACCTTCTGAAAGGTCATTTGTTTCCAGAAAATTGGTGAAAATATAATATTTTGTGTTTGACCCCCTCCCCTGTGTGAGGGATCCCAGAATTTTGGAAGGTGTGTGTGCTTATTTGGCTTCCTCAGTATCTATAGTTTGCACGCTCATAATAATTGTGACCAACCTCTAACCTTTACCCCTGGGATTAAGATGTCCTGAACACAATGGTCTTTTGATATTAAGGCCTAATTAAAAAATAATGAAGATTTTCAAGGTATTTGCATGAATGTGGAAGTATTTCAGCTTTATTTGTCAACCATGATGTGCAACATGTACCATTTTATTCACAGATGTTTAGTTTATCAACATGGAAAATTTCAAATTTCTGTGACTAGCGGTTCATGACTTATATCCCATGCTGTACCTCAAAGCTGGGGAATTTCTTCAATTTTACCATGACATTATTAATCGCAATTTGCAGTTACTTATTCATCTTTCCTGTTTTTTACGAGCTTTGCCATTTTTGTTGCATTTGGTTGCTTTAATCAAAACCTTAGGCAGTTTATAAAAGCCAAAAGAATCGGGCTTATTGATATAATATCCAGAAAACAGTAAATTTATCCTGTCCTCTAAGACACTAAAAAAAGAGTCAAAAATATAAAGTGGAGTTTGAAGAGATGTAAAAAGGGCCAAAAAGGTATGTATTCTTTATTGTTGAGCCATATTGTGGTAAAATTAAGTTGTTGTCTAATTTTAAACTTAGATTGTTCAGCTGTAAGTTGTTTTTACCGACCCATGAACTCATTTAAAATCAGAAGTAGAATCTGTCGCAAGCGTAACACAATAAGAACAGTCCAAAAATTATGTTTAAAAAATCTTGTTAGTGTAACTTAAGTAGCTTTCAGTAGTTGATTCCAACCTTATCTGCAAGATGGGTGTGCAATAATACTTTTGTTTTCTCTTTCGGATAACTGAACCAAGGATACCACTGAAAATACTGATGTTACAAGCGTTATGCATTCACCACTAATACAATTCAAGCAGATTAAATGGGTAATCTGATATTAGTCAATGCTAAAACATGAAGAACAAAAGAAACAAACTTTCGTCCATTAGTAAAAGAAACGATTTGTCTGGTCTATTAAAACATTATTGAAGTTAAAAGCTTATATGGTGCGAGGCAGCTCACAAGTGACGATGTAGAATATCCTATGATGTGATTAAAACGGAAGCACTACTGGTTTTTTCCATAAAGCTTTTGGACAGAAAACACAGTTTACTATCTGATAGTTAATTTTAAGCAAATTCAAGTCAGTAATTTCAACTGTCAATCCATATTCATGGCATACCTGAAGCATAACGCTTGCGACATATATCAATATTGTAGAATTGTGGTAGCAACAACGTACCAGGACTGATAGAAACCATGGCAGAACAGAGGCTTCTTAGAGTGAAACTTTATTTCACTTAAAAAAAACCTGATTCACCACCAGCAGAATCGAGCACAAAACCAAAAGCATGATCAGCTGCAGCTGTATGTCAAGCACGATACAGAGGTAAACTAAAGGCAGATCCTCAGAAGATCTATGAACATAGAGTCAGGGAAATAGAAAGGCACAAGAACTGTTGCCAAGAAATAAAGGAAAGGAGAAATAAATCAGCTAAATATGATAAGGCCCATAAGGAAAGAGAAAGAAAGAGACAACAATACAGACTAAAGAGAAAAATGAGAGGAGAGCGCCAGAAAAAGATCAAGGATCTAAAAGTGATGTCGAACCAAACCAAAAAAAGAAAGAAGCCAGCTCAAAGAAAGAAGCTTAGACCCCAAGCAAAGAAAGATCTTATAAGTAGTGTAAGAAAGACAGCCTCCAGAATCCAAACAAAAATTTGTTTGCCAAGTTATCAACTTATTTTCCTTTTGATTTGATGATGATAATTGCCATTCATACAATGGAGAATGAGGATTACACAGAATTATATAATTAGATCCAGAAAGCATAACAGCATCAACAGGAGTTATAAATGTGAGGAGAGTTGCATTTTTGGGCATAATATTTGTTGTTGAATGCAGAACATTGTGTTAATTTAGTGCAAAAATGTACCTCATGATTGACGATGTATCTGTTTTATCATGTCTGGGTGAGAACCCAGCATTTTGTTTTTCCAAGAATTCTTTTTTTTTGTACTTCTTTCTTTCATTTTTATGACCAAATTTCTCCAGGGTTTTTCTCGGACGCCACTGTTCCAAAAACCATAAACTGGTCATGGTGACTGACCTACCACTGAAATTGTGCACGTCGCTTGGAATAATCATGATGTTAAAAATTATGCAAATTAGAGGCAATTAAAACATTAAAAGGTCCACATATCTTCCAAACCACTGCAGATTTATAGACACAAAATTTGATTGTGCACGTAAAGCTTTGTGACACCTGCCAATATAATGTACAGTAAATGAAAGTTGTAGAATTTCAAATTTAATTATGATAATTAGGCACTGAAAATTAAAAAGTTGAATATCTTCAAAACTATTATACATAGCGATGGCATCCGAACTTCAACTCATAGGTTTGATGCCAAGCAGCATCCACTGAACCATGAGCCAAATTTGTAGGACTTGAATTTATGCAAATTAGGGTAATACACAAAATTTAAATCTTGAACACCTTCAAAACTATTATAGATACAGGTGTCATTCCAACTTCAATTTATGGGTTTGTGACAGTCGCATTCAAGGCACCATGATCCAAAATTGTAAAATTTTTATTTTTGCAAATTAGGTGAATACACAAAATTAAAACCTTGAAAAGATTCAAAACTATTCAAGATAAAGGTGCCATTTTAACTTCACTTTATAGGTTTGTGACAAAGGTGCACCCAATGAATCATGAACAAAAGTTGTAGCATTTTAATTTATGCAAACTAGGCTAATACACAAAAGTTACCTTATGATGAATAATGGTAAAGCATTGCATTTCAAACTGTTCTCATTTTAAAGGCACCCAGACAGATTTGCTGTGAAGCATATATTATCTTCTTTTCTAGTTTCAACTGGATTACAGAAATATGCCAAAGATGTCGCAAGTGTTAAATTTAATTACACATATAACTTTTCGGGCCAAGTTGCAGCCCTTTCCTATCTTCTTGGATGGTAATAAGTGCTATCAATAAAGTGTAGGTTACAGATGCACAGAACAGTTTAATTAGGTCTCGACTGGATAAATATGAGTTAAAAATGCATTTAAGAGTAGTTTTTCACAATTTTTTATGTGCTTCAACTTTTGATCTCAAAGCAAAACATTTGAAATTTGAAGTGCAATTTCTTTTATTGTATGTATAATGTTGCATTTTTTCAGTGCCCAAGTGTATATTGTGACAGGAGTAATATTTGCTTATCATGCTTATAATGTCAAACTTATTTCAAACTGGATTGCAAAAATATGCCAAAGATGTCGCTAGCGTTACATTTTATTGCCCCTGTCATTTCTTGGCAGAGTTGCAGGCTTTTCCTATTTTCTTGGATGACAATAAGTCCCATCAATCAAGTGTAGGTTATAGATGAACAGAGCAGTTAAATTATGTCTAGACTGTGGATAAATAAAAGAAATGTATTTAAGGGTTACGTAGTTATTTTTCAAAATCTTAATGTGCTTTAACATTTGATCTTGAAGCAAAACATTTGAAATTTGAAGTGAAATTTCTTTTGTTTTACATATAATGTTGCATTTTTTCAGAACCAAAATGTATATTGTGACAGGAGTAATATTTGCTTATGTCAAACTGGATTGCTGTAATATATGTTAAGATGTCCAAGCGTTACAGTATTGGGCCTGTTTATTTCTTGCTTTTTTAGTGTTTATTCAACTTGTTCTAATTGCTGTTCATGACTCCTGATCACATACAGATTGAACATTATTTTCCACAAAATTACCTGACAGATTTACTATTTTGTATCATAAGAGAAAAATAAATGTTATTCTTGAATGAATATTTTCATATTTTTCTTCAGTAAATATCAAATAAAATTTGATACAATACACCTAATTTACTGTAATATGGCTTGTTACGAAGAGTAAGTTGAGCAAATTCATTATTTAGATGTTTTTGAAATACCCCAAATTGTAAACATCCCACATAACTGCATACAAACATCAGATTTTGGCTAAAAAATTCACTAAAATATTGTACAGTTCCCTCCATTTCCCATATTTATAATTGTCAAACACCTCTGTCATGCACTTTTTACTGAACCTTCATGTGTAGGCATCTCATGTTTTATACTTTTAGAGACCTAAAATCAAATTGAAATTTTGGTGTCCATGTCACGTTTTGACTTCATTATTTTTGAACTAGGCCTTAAGCATTATCTTGCAGGACTGGCATTAATTAGTATTTTACTTTATTTTTTAGTACATGTTCATGTAGTATGAACTTCACTGAAAGGTTTCATACATTTGTGAGGGTTTTCTGTTTTCAGATGGCCAAATGGAAGCACTGCAGTGCTCCTTTAGCAAAGTTCAATACTCCCCATGTCCATTCTTGTCACTGCCTACTTCTGGAATGTAAATACACGTACAGAAGGACTGAAAAAAATTCTGATACAGAAGTGCTACAGTTCATGACCTACAAACCCTTGCTCACACAACTTAAAAAATAGAGTACTTGTGGTCCCAACTTCCGCAGGACCCCCACATGGCAGGTGTCAAAGTGATCACAGTTGATGGTCTGTTAATGGAGGTCAAATGACATGATGAGGAAAATAAAGCACTGGAACTTGTTAAATATATACATGGTCTCCCACAGGAAGGAATACTATCCTGGTTTTCAAGGTGGTCTCCCACAGGGGGACTACCATCCTAGTTTGCAAGGTGGTTTTTGCTGGTCTCCCACAGGAAGGTATATTGCCATATTATCCCTCTTTAGCACCCCTGCCCCCTTACTTTTTCTAGTTCAAAATATAATAAAATAATGCTAAATTTTGTCCATTTTACCATATATTTTATGTTGTTTTCAGGTAGAAAATGCCTAATAAATATGTTGCAGCAAGAAAGGGTACACTGATAACTGTCATTTACCCTATCATGACAAAGATAATCAATGTAAAATACATAACATTTAATTATGTCTTTATAGTGGACCACGTGACAGTCTAGACAGTGTTTCTGTCTTCAGCACACAAAGGAGCTAATGCAGACCTGTAGGATATCCAGGAATACTTCTTACAGTGCAGTATTACTTTGTAAACTTATCATGTACACCTGCTGCAGCTTTTTTCTGTACGAGAAGCAGAAATACTATTGATTGTAATTTAATAGAAACAGAAATGGGCTAGGCCTACAATGCACCACACCCTGTGCATAGCTTTAAATTTGAGCTTCGTCCTTTCCAGAGACTTTGCGGTAAGCCTGCCCTCAAATGCAAGGTAAAAGCAAGAAAAAAGTTACATAAATAAATATGCCATTTTTTATGCTTCCCTTGGGAATACAAGCAGTTGTGCCTGCTGTTTGAGACCATCCCGTCAGCTAAGCAAAAGTGTAGGGATGTCCAGTTTCCGTGATTGCGGAAGGATTCGCTGAATCAGTAAAATAAAACGAAATTATATATTTCTTCAAAACTGCAACCGTTACCCGTTATTTTCAGCCATTCCAAAAGCTTTATTTGAAGTAAATTCACATAAAACTCATCCTCCGTGATCGCCGCCATTCCATTCAAATAAACACAATCATTTACTAGAGACCTCTGGTGACAAATTTAGATAAATTACCCAGTGCCGGCGGCCCGCCTCATTTTGTGTGGGACAATTATTTACTACGTGCCGAAGTTGGCCAGCAATATGGCAGCCATGCAGCGTGGCCACGGACGCCAAACACTACCAGCCTCAAACAGCCCTTCCTAATGCTGCTGCCACACTAGACCCGAGATACTGATTCGGGAAGTACCCGGGGCAGGTTAATTCGAGAGAACTTGCCACACTACAGTCTGATCTCCAGGGCTGGTTCCAGCTGCATTCAGGTTGTTGTGGCCACACTGTAGATACTAACCCAAGACAGGTCAAGAATGTCCTGAGCTGATGTCAAAGGGCAGCTGTCTAGATCTCATTAGCCAGGTCACTGTTACCAGAAACACCCCCTGTGGAGCCCATCCCAAGTCAATATCTCGCATTGAACCCCCTCATCCAGGGTTTGCCTGGAACATCAACTCGATATCATCCTGGGGTAAAATTTCACAGTGTGGCAGAGTTTCTCAAGTTAATCTCAGACTGAAACCGAGATATTTGTCTAGTGTGGCAAGGGTATTTTAATTTGCAGAGTACATAAAATACCTAAAACAGAAAAAACGGGATTTTGAATTTGAGAAACGGAAAATGACAAAAAATCATGGAATCTGGACATCCCCAAAAGTGGCCACGGGCAACAGGTGGCATTTCACTGCAGGTAACAAGTTTACAAAGAAACTGACACTTGTGTACTACGGAGTGTGGCTGAATAAAGCTAGCCTTTCATACCATAGCCAATATACTGCAGGTAGCATAGTACTAGTATACAACACAGCTGTCCAAATATTTATAAGTACCTTTGAGCTACCTTCATTTGGCTACACTGTCACAATATACAGAGATATTTAAATCACTATTTATTTTGGCCTCTTGTGTACACATCAACAATGATCAAAGTATTAAGTTTTATAAATCTTCACTGCTCACTTAAGTATATGTATTAGCAATGATCAATACACTGTCTTATAAAAGTTAATCAGACTCACTGTAAAACTCAATATAAATTGCTTTTTATTATGAGTGTTTGTGAACTGGCCATGATTAATGCACTATGTCTTACAAAACTCTTGATCACTGTTCATTGTAACCATTGTGTATTAGCAAGGGTAAAACATAAACATATATAGACTCCATTGGTCCAGTGATTTACAGTTTTTAGTGTGTATATGAACACACATACAGACCTGTACATGTATGTGGCACTTTAAATGTTTCACATGGGTACATTTTCAACACCTATCAGTTACTGACAGTGGTCTTGATAGATTTAAAAAAATAAAATAAAATGTGCAAAGTATGAGACCATCAGATGAGAATCTATAAACTTTAGTTACTTTTTAACGTTATTAAGACTGACATTGGCATCCGGTATACATTTTATGTTCGGAACAAGCGGGACTCAAACCTGCAACCTTTGGCACCAGTTGCCTAGTCGAAATGGGAAACGCACATATCCACTCAACCAAATCCCCATTTTCAAAAAGAATGGTTCAATGGAGTTAGTTATGTGCGAGTGCCACATAAACACTGTTGTGCAGTATAAGTACTGAGTCGGCATTTATTTCAAGAATCGGGGACTTAAATCCACCAGCATTAAGGAAATGCCGAAAATACATATTTTATGTTTGGAACGAGCAGGACTCAAACCTGCAACCTTTGGCACCAGTTGCCTAGCCGAAATGGGAAACACATATATCCACTCGACCAAATCCCCATTGTCAAAAAGAATGGTTCAATGGAGTTAGTTATGTGCGATGCCATATCAACACGGTTATGCAGTGTAAGTACTGACTTGGCATTTATTTCCAGAATCGGGGACCTAAATCCACCAGCATTAAGGAAATGACGAAAATATATATTTTATGTTCGGAATGAGTGGGACTCGAACCTGCAACCTTTGGCACCAGTCGCCCATAAAGATTGGATGCCATCCATTAAATTCGGTCTCTGATGAGCCCAGTGAAGGCCGAAACAGCTCAAACCGCCGCTAATTATTAGCAGAAGACAAACCGACTCATTTGCCTCCATGGCACTCCCCTGGTTTCGCATGTCAAAATTTTGTTCATGCTCATTTATGTCACATAATTTGATTCATGTACAATGCAATTTAAGAAATTCCAAGTGTACACATAGCATCGGCACTTACTGGGAAGTTTACTTTGTTCTGACTCAATTTTAACTCTTTTCTGGTAAAAATAATAAGTCAACAGCTTTTCTTGGTATGGGTCAAATGGTTAATGATTGGTAAAAAGAATAAGTCAGCAGCTTTCCTTGGTATTGATCAGATTGGTATCTGTCAGGTGGTCAATGCCAAATCCATTCAAGGCAAGGTTTTTTTCACCCTGGGCATATATTAATACCATGGCCGTACTTCACAATTTCCAATCAAAATATTTTCTATTCACAAAACATTCAAACAGACATTTTACATCTGGGCATTTTTGGGTGATTCAAGCAGGAAAGGGTTAACAATTTGACGACACATGCAATCTGATGATTGCTAGTTTTAGCTGAATTTAACACTTATGAACTTGCCAAATTTTGGTTCTACATGTTTTCATACATGGAGATACAAGCAATGTCTAGTCTCAGCTCAAAGTGACCCCTGTTGGTTATGGATCAACACTGGCACAGCACTGAATATTTGCCAACTGTAAATATACATTATTTTCAAATGTACAAATTTTCACACTTTTTTATATTTTAGACATTTCACTAAAGCTTTAAATTTGCAGTCTTTGACACAAATTGATATTAATCTTGTTACTTTGATGGTCCTGTGCCACAGTAAATGAAACTAATTTACACTGCACCAGTAATGACATCTCTAGACCTGTTCAAACAATGTAGATTTAGCCTTGTGTTTTTATCTCCATCACATTGTACATGTACAAAGTTGCAACCTGGTACATGTACATGTATGTCCCTTGAAAACTGTAGTAGAAGCACCAGTCTTCTCTTGCTAAATATAGATGCAGGCCGGTATGAAACATGTATGCAAAATGCTGCTGAATATATTATAACATTTTCCCCTACATTTGTGCTGTATGTATGAATTGATTCTGGTCAGTTCAGCTGGTAACTATACACTACTTTCATGCGTCACTTTCCACCTTCACGTTTGCAGCAGCGCCGACACATTGCACAGCAAAAAGTTCCCACACAATTTTGAAAAGCACTACATGAGGAGACTATATCTACAGAATGTCGCTTTTCTCTGACAGACCAACTGCAAGACATACTAAAATAGAACACTGCAGGATCTTTGTACCATCTAAAACATGCCACCTCCATTTCAAAATCCTTTTGAACAAATCTGCCCATGCTTCAGGTCACATCTTACATGCACATACATGTACCACTGGGTGACCTGCACAATTGACATTTTCAATCTGCACACGCAAGACTGAAATAAATTGGAAATTCATCAAATTTCTCAATGTACTGTTATTGGTTCTATTTAGTTCAAAACAATGACAAGACACTTACAGGTTGTGCTATGAGTTTTACACCTGTAAAAGGCCAAAAGCACCAGCAATATAATAGTTTGACACTGATTTAAATGCTACCCCCAAACAGCTTGCTTTTCACAACACAAAAACCAAAAATGTTCAAAATTGCAAGATGAAAGATGGTTCCCATGGTTACTACTAGCCACCCGTATAAATGAAACTGATGACAGCTTGTACATGACATATTTTTCTTTAATTTTATGGAATAAACATTGTGGTCTTTCCCAAAGAACAGCAAGCCCATACACGTGGCATTTATTTTTGTAGATTCCCTACCCAAAGGAATTTTCTGTCCTATATTGCACACAACCTGAATCTGCAAACCCTTCCACAATACTTGGCAATGTTCCAGGTTAGGCTATTTATAAATGGTGAACAGACCAGGCAGCTTTTGTGCTGGGACTGAAGCCAGAGGCTGCGGTCAGATTGCCGCTTGCCAGTGGAGTTTATTACGTTCTGCTGCGATCAGGAAATAAGCTCAACATCATTGTCACCTATTGTAATAAATACACTTAATATCTTGTCCCTTTTGCACCTCTATTTATTAGAACTGGAGCCCTCAGCAGCATAACCTTATCAGGATTGTATTCAAATCAGCATCCCCAGTTCTCCTCTAGTATGCAGCAGACAAATTTCAGATCAATAACCAATACGGATGTAAATGAGCTACCTAATCAGACCCCCCACACTCAACCAGTAGAATATCATTTTATGGTGGGAGAGAGCTTCACATTTCTTGACTAAACATGCTTCTGGTCTAAGCCCTGAAATCCAATATATGTATCTGTAATGGTGGAACATCTAGTAACCAGTGTGTAAACTGCAATTCACCCATGAATTTATGCCTTGGGATAATAATTCCCTCAGGAACATAAGATGACGCACTGACATTTATGAAGTCCTTTTGATGGGTTATCTGCTAAAATATCTGATGAATCTGTTTAAAAAATATACCCTGCTTATTGCACCACTGAAATGAAGTAATATCTTCTTAAGATGTAAACTGTTGGTCTAGCAAAGCCCATCCTGTAGATGTTATATATGTGCAATCTCACAACTCATATGCTCAGCATAAATGCCTGCATTTAAAATTCAACCAGGAACCACTCACAAAATGACGAGTTTACACATGGCCTCTGATAAAACAAACTTAGGGACCTAAAACCACCATGCTAAACCAACAGATGTTTTATCTTTATGTGTCAACAGCCTGGGCTACATACACCAAAGCTTCTGTTTATCTGTGAACTTTCAGCATTGATTTCGCAGGTGAAAGGTAAAACACAAGGACAAACCAGCCAAATTTCCTTATATGTGCACCAGGTTACAGTTGTATCGAAGTCCCATTAGCAAATACAGTAAGTACTGTATAAGTGCAAATATTCCCGTGTGAATAATTTCCTGGCTTTGCTGAGAATGAAACTGTGGTTTATATTTTCCAGTTTCAAAATCTGAAACAAGTTGCTCATTGTGGCCCAGTTTAACTAGCTGTCACGGTAAAAAATTTCCTTGTTTTCATTTTCCCAAATGGATTTATTTGGGAAATTAAATATCCCAGGAATATTTCAAATAGGGTTTTCCCCAGTTTTGGAGAGCAGAAAGGTGGTGAACCTGATGACAACTGGGATTTCTTGTTCCATAACAGATATTGACCAAATTTTGCATAAATATTACTAATAAACTACTTTTTAATGAAAAATGAGAAAGGTGGTAAAAATGTGAAAGGTGGTGAAGAAAAGATGTAAGGTGGGCCACCTTTGAGCTTATAATGTGGGGAAAACACTGCATTTATATGGTATAAAGTAGTCCTCAAAAAGCTCATCCCCTCCCTTCAGTACACCAAAGGGTCCCGTCAGAAGAGGTATATGTGACAACTTAAAAAGAAATATAAGACCAGGACCTCACTCAGTGGTTTCCCACAAGAGGGTGATGTTGAAAACAAGACTCATCGCACATGTGCTGAAGATGTACCACTGATCCAGCCTTTCATCGGCCCAGAAATTTATCAATTTATTTTATGTCCAGAAAGAGCGAGACTGGAACTTGCAACCTGTGGCACCATTCCCCTAGCTGAAATTGGAAACGATTTACATAAATGCGATTTACTTTATACTATATTTATAAATGAATTATGACAAAATAATTCTGTCATGAATTACTGAACGCATCTACTCACTTTTCTTTTCTTTCTTTTTTTTTTTTGGGGGGGGGGGGAGTCCAATTTACATCAACGTTTTTCAAGTTTCACCCATTTACATTTCCCAATTTGGCTATAAGCTTTTGAGCTCAGCTGACTTGTCAATCAGCTGAGCTTAAGTGGTGGTTAGGCATGAGTAGTCCATCCTTCTGTCGGCATTTACAATTCACATTTTGGTCACTGGCCACATTCACCGCAAACTTGGTGGGAATGTACCTTGGGTGGGTCTCTACCAGGTTTCTTCAAATGGTCATGCTCCAGTGATTATTAGTTTTTATATGAATTGTTTGTTCTTATTGGGGGCAAATCTTAAAATCTTCTCCAAAACCATTCATCATTTAGCTTTGATATCACACATGAACACTCCTAAAGACTCCCAGTTCTTAATTCGTTCAGCAGGTGCCACTGTAATATCCTTCCTAATTTTTTTCTGACTTTTTTTAAACCACCACTAGGATTAATCTGTAACTTTTTTGTGGATATGATCCTTGTAAAAAGGTCAAACAAGGTTGTTTGCTTGGTGGTACTGCTGAAGATTCCTGATTTTTAATGATTATTTTTTTTCAATTTGGGTACTTATCAGTAAATGAATCCTCTTCATTAATGTGCATTCCCATGCTAATTCACATTTTGGAAGAAACTGTCAGCCGGACTGACTTCAAACTTAACAGCAACTTTGGGTGGGTGTCAACCAAGTTTGTTTAAATGGTCACGCTCCAGTGATTTTGGATTTTTTTCATGATTTTTTTTTTGGGGGGGGGGTGAATCTTTAAAAAAAAGTTTTAATAGGGAAGTTTAAGATGGAAATTTCTTCTAATGGATATAATTATATGGCCAGATAGTGTCCAACTTGGTAGGGACGGACCTTTGTTAAGTCTACCCATTTTGTGCAAGTGGTCATGCTCCAGTGGTTTTTGGACCTTGACCTCATTCCCAAGGTCACAGGACAAGAACTGACATGGATAAGTTGAGATCTATTTGGAGTTATAATATGTTTTGTGGGCCCCACATCCAGCTTTCCATACATGGCCTGTTTATACAAATCGGGATATAAATTTTCGAGTTATTGAAGAAAAACAATAAATGGGCACCAGCACCAAATTCCATAATTACTGGGTCACAGTGACCCAAAAAGTAGATAACCAAGTACAGTGTTATGTACAATGTAACCAAGTGCAATTTTGATCTGGAGTCTCTGATGTCCAAGCTACGCCCTGTCATTACAAAATTACTTCTTTCAAATTTACATGCATGGTGACCTCACAAAAATAGGTCAAGGTCACTGTTATATAACATTCTAGCTTTGGACATGGTCTATATATCCTATAAATTTGGCAAGTCTGATCCAATTACTCTACCAAATATGAAATTTTATATCTTTAAACACATTTTAGATCACAAAATTTCCATCAAATTATAGGATTACGCCACTAGTATCATGAGTAACTTTGACCTGATCTCCCGCACAATTCCACCAAATGTAGTGAAAATGCACCAAAAATTAAAGATGCTAGTCTTTTCAAGATTTTCACATTTTGACCCATATAGGTGAAGCCACCAATCTGCAAAGGGACCAAGATTTTCAGACACTCTTGAAGTCCTAAAAATTATGATTGCATGATTCTTATGGGAGTTCCAGAATTTTTGGTATCAATGAAACTGAGAACCTCCTCAATACCATCACCTTGCTTTCCTATTGGCTTAAAAATTTTATTCCTGCCCACCAAAGGTCATCATCTTGCATATTTTCATCTATGTCTGAAAAGAGCATTGCTTTAGATCTCAGAGCTAAAAATCTACAAATAAAAGACAGCAAGATTCTTGCCCTGCATGAGGGTGCTGATTGACTGACAAGTCATGCAAATGAGTTTCCCCAAGTCTCAGCATGCAGTCAAGCATGCGCAGCACACACTCTCAACAAACAAGTATGGTGCAGTTTATCATTCAAACCAATGGTACTTTGACCATTTCATGTCAGGGCTCGACAATTTTTTTTAAAATCACTTGTCCGCAGGGCAAGTAAATTTCAAAATCCACTTGCCCGCATACAAAATCCACTTGTCCTGATAAAACTTCTATAAACATCGTTTTTTTCAAACACAATGCTACGGCCTACACAAACCATTTACCAGTACAATATATTTGCCGCGAATTGTCGCTTGCAAATTCGCACAAAAATGTCAAGCTGCAACTGTTCGACAGTGAAACTGGCAAAACATTAAAAATACAAATTAAAAAAGTAAGCTATTTGCATGGGGTGATTAACGATGAAAAATACATTGTAATTTCTGGGAAGATAGGAGTCCATATCCCGGTTAAACTTAAATAACGATTAAAATAGTTGAATTGGTTTCAGGATCCTTTCTCGCTGCCTCTGATGCCGTGATGAGATGCATATCGTTTGCGTACCTACCATGAACGCTATCGGTACATCGTAGTAAATTTGCGTATACAGTATTGGCAAGTTCATCGCAATAAACGGTGTTCTTAAATCAACTTCAAACGAAATTTTTAATATTTCAAATCAGAAATCGAGCGTGGGCACACCGTCAACATCTTTCATGCAACTGTACACAAACAGCTGCTTTGGCCATGTGGGCTGACGCACAACACATCACCCGATTGGTCAATTGAGTCACATGCAAAAATGAGCCAATTGCGGCTCGTGCTGCAGTGTTTTCATCATGGCTTCCGCCAAGTGAACATGTGTGAATATGCCGTAATTTACGGAGGGAACACACAAACGGGAAGCTTTTTTTTTTTAATTGCAGCATGCGAAATAAAGATTCCAGTGTTTATAGCAACAATTATTTGGAGTCACAGGCAAATACGCAAAGGTAGGGGGATAGAGAAAAATGTCGAATGCGTGACAGATCAGTCAGCATGATGCTCCGTTCACCGTAGATTACTCCACGCAGTCACTTGCGTGTGACTGGCAGATGTGTGTTTTGTTTGGCCGGGAAGTCAACTTGCGGCACCATTACATGATCTCTCCAACACTTTTAGAGCCCACCGATAAATTGTCTTTGATGCTAATTTGCTCAAGAATTCGCCATGCAAGTTTTAAATTTTTTTGATGTTCCTTTGTCATCGTTCGGGCAGATAAGACTGACGGTGAGGTGCTGTGACCTTGCCCCGATACGGGCGAAAGCCAATACGCCGCAATGCATGACTGCTGGTACCTTTGATCTCGTCGTCTCGTAATCATAATGAGCGGGCTGTTTATAAACCAATTATATACGTTCTATTGTTTTACTGTGCCTATCATCGCAATGTTATTACAAGGCAAGGTGTAGTGTCCCTTCAAGGTGTCGCGTGGGTTAGCTTGGCATTGCGAGTGAATGATCGCGAGAGCCGGGAACAAAAAATCCCCAAACTTTAATAAAATGTACATGTGGTAAAAGATTTTTTTCACTAGTCCGTAGGGCTAGTGCTTGAAAATTTCGAGTAGTCCGAGCCCAACTTCAGGCCGCCCGGGGCTATCGGACATGCGAATTGCCGAGCCCTGCATGTCACATAACTACCCAAATTTAGCGACATATCGACGGTAGATATTTTGAAAACATTCATAATGTTCCTGGTTAACCACTAAAAGAAATACTGCGTGGAAACTGCATGCAATGAATATTAAAAAGGGAAACTCATACACGGGAATGCATTGTCGAATCAATCTCCACAATGGTTCGTACTGAATAAAATCTCTATGTGTTGGCAGCGTTCGAAATAGAGCTAATCTGTTTGTCCGTACTAAGTAAAATGTGCTGCGGACAAATGGTTTGCTGACCAAGGTTATCCGAGTGACAAGTGAAAAAAAAAAAAAAAACACAGCATAAAAAAAAAAACAAGAGGATCATGATTATCCTGTGCTCTGCTGACTGGGATCTGCTTTTTACAGTATTGGAACATATAGACATTTGATTCAGCATTTATCAAAGATACAAATTGACAGTGTAGAAAAGGTCATAGTTGACTTTATTCAGGAAACAAAATTGAATAGGGCGACCTGACTTGTCCATGGTAGTACATGTATTATCAATTGACATACCTTGCTGTTTCAATGGCTGCCGATGTACAGTGGCAGTACTCACTTACAGCCAAAGTCTGATATCGCATAACTTTGTCAAAAATTAACATATCCTCATTATTTTCACAAACTTTCATTGTCTAATGGCCTATTATATTTTGATACAATTTTAAGCAATTCCACCATGCTGTTCTGGAGAAGAAGTCGAAAATAGCCTGAACACGCAAAAATTCATTTTAAAAAAATAGGAAAAAAATCGCAGCGCTACCTGGTGGCCAAAATGAGAACTAGTTGACCCCAGGTGACCCTATGTACAATATCAAAGCAATTGGCTTCGCAGTTCTTGAGATGAAGAAATTTTTTTTTTCAAAAAATAAATTAAAAAATTCATTAAAAATAGAAAAATTATTGCATCATCATCTCCTTCGCGAACTTGGTAGAAGTTCACCTGGGCAACATCTATGTGCAAAATTAAAACATTCCATACAGCGGTTTTTGAGAAGAAGTCAAAAGGGTAAATACAATAGTGTCATATATGCACTGTATTGCCATATATATACAGCTGCAGCACTTCCTTACAGTTGCGAAGTTTGATATCCCATAACTTTGCCTAAAAATTAACATATCCACATTATTTTCGCAAACTTTCATTGTCTAATGTCCAACTATATTCTGATAAAATTATAAGCAATTCTGTTCAGCCGATCTGGAGAAGTCGAAAATAGCCTTAACAGGCAATAATTCATACAAAAATAGGAAAAAACATCACAATGCCACCTGGTGGCCAAAATAAGAAGTAGTTGACCCCAGATGACCCTATGTGCAATATCAAATCAATTGGCTTCGTAGTTCTTAAGATGAAGAATTTTTTTTTTTAAATAAATTAAAAAATTCATAAAAAATAGAAAAATTATTGCATCATCATCTCCTTCGCCAACTTGGTAGAGGTCCACCTGGGGATCATCCATGTGCAAAATCAAAACCTTCTATGTAGCGGTTTTTGAGAAGAAGTCGAAAATATAAAGTCTGACAACAGATGGACAGACTGAAATAAATCATAGTATCGTAGGGCTTTGTACCACTATGCACCGGTGTATTGTTACATACCTAAAGCTATCCCACAATTTATTTACAATAAGTTGCATGGGTAAGGGCAACACTACACTGCCACGTTGTCACTTGATTGGGCCTATGCAGCTTACTCTGGTCGGGATCTTTTGGGGGTGAAGCACATGTTGTGAGGGAGTGGTCTGTAACTAAAGAGCCAGTTGGACATTGTTTGACAATTTTTTAGTGATTGACCACCTAAAATTGAACATACATGCAATACATGACAGCATCTTAAAAGACAGGAATTTACTTCATGTACTACTGGCAATGCTAGTATACATGTACAATTGTGACCGATGATTATTTATTGGTCATAGCAAACACAATACATAAGAATTATGGTTAAGGGGACCTGCGGCTAGATTACCAAAATATTTTGCAAATCATAGACTGAAAAGTAGCATAGTGAATAGACTTGGAGAAATCCTTCCCTGAGGTTGTTTTGTTGCACATTTGCAGCAAAAACTGAGCTAGTGTGCTAAGCCCACATGTACATCTTCCAATTTTTTAGCTTTTGTCTTAATTGTGACTACCCATGCAGCATAACCGATGATTGTATGGGTGTGTATTAACTGGCTTCAGTTAAGGAACCAAAAATCATCAATCATTGCATTATATTTGTGACTTGATCACACTTTGATAAAGACTAACAGCACATGCAAAAAATTAAAGTAAATAACATAAATACAAACAATAAACAAATTGCATGAAACATTCGTTTTCCCCCTCTTCACACAGAGAATTTTCTCATAGAGCTAGCCTGTGTACATCATCTAGTGAAAGTTACAATCATTGTTTCTTTTATTCAATACCCATTTCATTCATTCATTTTTATCCACTTTTGTTCTTGTAAAACACCTCTATTACATTATGTTTTTCATAATGAATTCTGTTCAAGTATGTTTACTATCTCACAGCCCAAGCTGTAGACCAATGATAAAAGACTACAGCTTTATCAAAAAGCTGATCTGACAAAAGGTGACTGAGCCAAATTGTCTGGCACTCACAAAGAGTTGACCGCGCATTAGACTAGCAGTATTAAATCATCCTAAACAGAAATGATTTTGTAACTTCAAGTCATTGAATTACATCATAAATTTGGACAAATCAAGTGTAAAAATAACTTGACCATAAGAAAATGCACTTGTGTAAACAAAACTCTAAAATGAACCAAGAAAAAAAAAACTGAAATACAAGTGTCTAACAAAGAAAAGTACCAGTATAAAAATATTACAAAAAAAAAAAAAAAAAAAAAAAAAAAACTCTGAACATCAACAGGTCAAATAATTATTATTGGATCGCCAGGTCAAATGTTTAGAAACTTGTCAAAGAACCATACTGGAAACACCATGCATAAAATCAAAAAGTTCACAAAACAGTTCAAAATGTATGTCAAAGTCTAACATTAAACGGACTGATGCAAACAGATTTGTAAGCTCTACAGACAGAGATTAAAAAAAAAAAAACAACTCCAGCAGTGCCACACTACTAATCATTTAAATAAAACAAAATATTTGCACCCGGACTGTAGAGTTATTTATGTAGAGAAGTACTAGTATCTGGGTAAGAATGGTGAAGCCCTGGCATGCAATATGTATACGTATGTAGTGTAGTCAACTAGTCAACATCAGAATTTGGAAAGTATAGTAATCATGTCAAAAGCGCCGTTGTTCAAACCATTCATTGAAAATACTTGGAGGTATCCATAGACCAATAATAATTTATTTTTGGATAAGACACCTCTCTGGACCAGACCATTACCAAAATTACAAATGTATTTGATATCTTCCAACCAGTTTGGCTTTATCCCTGATAAGTACAGTCAATGAGCTTCTGTTATATCATGAGTTGTGCCTTGTAATTGATCACCAAAAAATAACTGTATTCTTTTTCTCCATATAAGAAAGGCATTTGATACTTTGGCATTCTAGCTTTAATAAATTGGGTAAAAGTGGCATTCACAGCAATTTACTTGCCAGGTTCAGAAATTTTCTCCATAACAAAAAGCAATGGATGGTAATTGGTGGTCAGCCAGAGGAACAATTCTATTCCATGTGTCTGAATACTCCATACTTGGCCCCCTTTTCAGAATTTTATGTGTTAAATCATTTGCAGCTGACACTCTTCTTAAATTTATCCGACCACTGATGGTCACATTACAGCTGCAGAGATCTTTCACAAATTGGAGTGGGGTCCAAAGATTGGTTAGTAAACATTTAAATGCTGCAAAGTTACTGTTAGTTTCTGAAAAAAAAAGGCACCACACCAACCACATCCATTGTTTTTGGGGGGTACCATCAGCTTTATCCAATCTCTGAACACAGACATTTAGACATTTACACTGAGATCAGACTTTAGGTCATATCTCAATTTGTCAACAAAGCTACCACATGGGTAAACATTATGAAGTGTCTTCAGTATCATCTTGATAGATGTGCACATGAGATTATTTGCACATTTATTTGGCCAATCCTGGAATACCGGAGTCCACTGCTGTATGTCTGACACACAACTGATGAAGCTAAGTTAGGTGTTCAGTTAACTGCAGCCCAAGTAATATCTGGAGCAATGTATGGTTCCTCAAGTGCTAAACTTTATGAAGAAATGAACTGGGTGTCTCCTGCAGAGAGAAAGAATCAGACAAAGTTGGTCTACATACAAGTGCAAAATTGAAAATAATTTTGCTCCCAAATACCTCATAGATTTGATTCCTGAATGCCAAGCTCAGGAAACTTCCAAATCATCAGACATCCCCTCCAAAGACAATTTTCAAGATTTGCAAGCCAGGACAGATATGTTTAATCAGTCCTTCTTTCCATCAGCTACAAGACTTAAGACTCAGTTACCTGCAGATGTCTACAATGTTGAAATTTTATCAAAATTCAAAAAGGAAATCCAATTAAGGTTCAATGGCCCATAAAATACCCAGATCTAATATTACGTTGGTAATGGATACTTTGCAGTATTACACAGGCCAAAGGCTGCGATTAAGTTCCAGTCACATAATGATTATCTGCTCACAATAATGATGTAGAAGAGTTTCCACAGCGCATCTGTTCTAGATATGGAAAATTAAGATATGTGGCACTTTTGTTTTTTGTTTTCCTATTTATGCTTCTCAGAGAAATATCCTACCACCGTTACACCTGCAGTGAAAATTTTTCCTTAAAAAAATTTTCACTTGTCCGCCAAGCAAGTGGAGTCTTAAATTCTAATTGAACTGTATGTAAATTTTGGACAAGTGCATTGGCAATTTTACTTGTCCGTCACAAGTTTCACTTAGTACGGACAAGCGGATAAGCCATATTTCTAGCCCTGACCTGGCAGTTTACACTTGAAGCTTTATAGACACACCCTGCAAAGTTTTCAAAATAAACTTCAAAATATGCATTTGAGGGTACTTTGATTCAAGTCGAGTACGCCGTGAGACCCACAGGAGCTTAGTTTGCCTCAAAAATGTCACTGTGAAAAACGTATTACAGTAGTACCTGCTGTATGCAACCACTGTCCTAAGCAGCCGCAGTGCTTTTTGTGGTCACTAGGCTCAGACATAGGAGTCAATTTCTTTGTATAATTTACCTGTGATGACAGATCACCTGCTGTATGTGGCCACTTTTTCTTGGCAGAAGGGGTGGCCGGTACCACTGTAGTTAAAATTTACCATATTTTTAATGACATTTGTGGTAATTTTCATGAGATACTTGGGATAAACTGGGAGTCAGGAGGGCACACAGCACATGCCTGAATTTTCAGGAGACTCCCCAAAGATTTGGGCGGATTGGCAACACTGTACTAAATGCATGAATAGAATTTCAGAACACACAGTCTGTGAATGTAGTACATGCATTAGCAGTGGGGAGGGGGGGGACTGTGCAGGAACAGCAAAATAATTGTCCATTCAGCATACTAAGAGCAAATTCCATATGCCATGCTCAACAAAATTTATTTTCTGTCCACCCTGTAACACCTACCCGACAGTTAACACTGGTACCTACTACCTTTACCTGTAAGTGCAGTGCTAGAAATAAGGAAAAAATTTTCACTTGTCCGCCAACCAAGTGGAGTCTTATTCTAATTGAACTGTGTGTCAATTTTGGACAAGTGCATCGGCAACTTTACTTGTCCGTCACAAGTTTCACTTAGTACGGACAAGCCCTATTTCTAGCCCTGAAGTGTAACATGACATTGCATCAATAATTTCATACGGTGGACAAATGTGATCATTTTATCTTTTTGTAAGCTATCCAATGGTGAAGTCTGCTTTTTTTAAAAACATGTATTTAATATTCTGAACTATGTACTGTGGTGATAGGGAAGAATAAGAATAGTAGATTTCTGTTTCCCTGCTGCACAGGTCACAAACTTCAGTCAGGAGAGCTAGAGTTGTGTATACTAGTCATGACTTTCCACTGTAATTTTCACTTTAAGAAAGTAAGAACCACTACATGGGGAGGCACCAAATTTTTCATAGTAAACCCAGTTGTATAACTTCAAAAATATTTTTTCATAAGCCTGAAAAGTATTTTGTGTATTGGACTGTGTTCAACTGAATACATCCCAAACTGGTAGGCTAATTGTCATTTCCAAACTAAAGTACTTGCAGTATCACTGTACCAGACCCCCTTCTCCAAACATGTTTATGACCTTGGTGTCACTATAGAAAATTTTGTATTATGCTGCCTTAAGACTTACTTTTTTAACACTCCGTCCGAATATCTGTAGTGGATAGTGTTACCACAGAATCATGGGACTACCTACCTCAAATACTAGTCCGTGTTGTTGTTGACTGTTAGGTATTCATATCTAGCTGGATTATATCTGTATTTGTATCTCGCTATATGTTATATGTGTAAATTACCAGATGTGCGCATATAATTTTAAATGATTGCATTGATTGACTGTGGATGATTGTATTAATTCCCATATGACAAATAGGTCAGAATTGACCTGGATGATTGTCAATAAAAGTTTTACTTACTTACTATATAATGATGAATGAAAATGCAGGGGGGTTAAGTTTTTGCAAAAGTGAAAATAATGGACAAAATAGTGCACGTCACTAAGTTCTGTGAGTTTATTGATTTGTTAAGTTGCATGAAAAGGAAAGGACGTTACATGCCTTATAATTCAAATATTTGAAGATTCTAACAATCTGGGCTCTACAGCCTACAGGTCCACGTTTTAACCGTGTCGGTATGAAAATGGGAAAAAGTATCAAGTAATGCACTTTTTTTATTTCATGTGTACATATATTTGCTCTTCCCGCTTCCCCCCTTCCTCCCCCTCGCCCGACTTGCTAATGTAGATCTGGAGTATTAAACCATGGAGAGAGCTCCATGATTTTAAATCTGTCTGAACAGTGAAACACCGTAGTAGGTCCGTACAAACCGGCAGTCACACTGTGACAGACTGCTCTGTTATTTGTATATCTATTCTGGAATTTATTGAAAAGCTTCTTTTCAGATCTGAGTGTTGTTGCTCCCTGGTATAACCGCAAAATGGCAATGGCCGAGGCACAAATGCAAATACACAGTCAACTGTGCCCCTTACGACTTGCAAGTTGTAACCCAGAAATTGACAGAGCTCACAAATCTCCTTCCTTCAGCTTCAGGTGTGCCCGCTCACTTCACACATATAATACACACGTTTTGGGCTGTAATATGGCCACGTCTATACATGACTGAGAGTTATTATATTTCACATGGGATTTTCTGCATCTTCATCCATTTGACCACAAAATTAAAATTGGCCCCGGTTGGCCTGAATCCAACAGCGAGTAAAATGCCTGAACTGCCGGGAAAACACAAGCACGGGATATGTTTTGTTTAAGCTATGATTTGACATGATCAGTAAAGTATGTCTCTGCGTCTTGTGTGGAAACATTCCTGACACTCGTAACATAATGTGTATGACTAAAATATTCAGTTATCAATGTGAAAATTTATAAAAAACTTACCAGGTATTTACTATGTTTACCTCGTCTGTTCCATTTCGCGGGTAGGCATCGAAGCCCGGATGAAACATAGTTGGATGATATGACGCATGCGCAATAGAAAGGGGCCGGGCCAGAAATCAATGAATCATGTGACACGCAAAACACTGTAAACAATACCACGTGCGAGTGATCAGTTTTCATACATTGGTGCTTTGCACTCTGCTGCTGAAAAGGAATTGAGATTTTATCAAAGGAATACATAGATTAAAAAAGAAGGAAGTGAAATACAACACATAAATAATTACACTTTTTAAATGGGTTATTAAAAAGACAAAACAAAAACTTAAAACACGCACACACAGCCAAGTTGGGGCACAAGCAGGTTCTGTTGTCCAGGTCCCGATTCACTCAAATAGTGTCATCATTTACGTTTCTTATTTAAAACAAACAAGGATGTTCTCACAAGAGATTTATCTAAAGATACAGACATTGGCAAAATTTGTATCTTCAATCATAGTCCTAATGAGTTATATATGAAGCGTGTTTACAACAGTAAGCTAGTTCCAAAATGTAAATAGCATGTTAAACAAAAGGAAGGGAAGAAAAAAAAAAAAGCGGGATTCGTATAGGGCATTGTCCTGCTTCCCAGTTGTTTTCGTTTGCATAAAACGTTTAAACCTGTGACAAGAACACGTTGGATCACCACCAGTGGGCCGGATATTTGAGACCGGCGCGGACAAGGAGTGAGAGAGAGAGAGAGAGAGAGAGAGAGAGAGAGAGAGAGAGAGAGAGAGAGAGAGAGAGAGAGAGAGAGCCAGGCGGGTGCTTCCTTGCCTGCCCCGCCCCTTAATATTTAAATGAGGACAATGTTAACACTGGGAACCCTGTTGTTGCGCCCCTCTCTCTCCCCCTCCCCACCCCCCTCCCCCCCTCCCCACCCCCGCAGGAATACAGGAAAACCAATAATCTTCCGGGGGCGAGTTGCCTCTGGACCCCAGTCCAACGACCATCACCACCCGCCGGAGCAGTACCTTCAACGTTTTTGGGAGCTTCGGTGGCCAACTAACTCGAGGCCTATTTCAGCTATCCCTCACCAAGAATTCTGGATCCGCCACTGTCGTCTGGCTCAATATACTTAAATAAGATTATTTCCTATTGCAATGGAGACAGCATTTTGAAGCCTTGTAACTCGGCAAAGAGATGGTCCCGCGCTTTGGACGGGGATAGAGTGAATACCGACCGGTAATACGGGTGATTATATTTTAATTTCCCGCTCGAAATGTATCATGACCTTCACAACTAGTCGGTGTCTACAGGGGGTTGCTATTGGCATCTCCCTGGCAGGTGCCACGCGTTTTGATCCCGACATCAAGGTATCTGGACCAACCTCCTGGTGATATGGATCAGGATTACATATATAATCTGTTTAGCTGCTCTCAAACCTGATAAAATGTTGGGATAAAGACAATTGTTCCAATAAGAAAAATGAAGAGACATAAGGGTCTGATGGGAACCACATCACTAAAATACAGTGTGTTTCAGGGAAAAGCACATCGCTGGAATACATTTTCATCACATTTTGCGCATTGGAGAGGGGATAGAGTACATATAGCAACTGGTTATAAAGGCGGTGATACGTTAATTTCCCTCGCGAAATATATGATCTCCTTCATAACAAGTCGGTATCTATTATGTGTACAACTAACAACAGGTGCCATGCATTTTGACCCCCGACATCAAGGTACCTGGTGCAGCTTCCTAGTGATATATACACTGGGAATATATACTGTTTAGCTGCTGTTTAGCTGCTGTCAAGCACGATAAAATGTTTGGATGAAAACAATTATTCCAGAAAAGAAATATAAGGACTAAATGTCTGGTAGATAGATAGATAGATAGATAGATAGATAGATAGATAGATAGATAGATAGATAGATAGATAGATAGATAGACGGATGGATGGATGGATGGATGGATGGATGGATGGATGGGTGGGTGGGTGGGTGGATGGATGGGTGGGCGGGGCGGATGGACGGACGGACGGACGGACAGATAGATAGATAGATAGATAGATAGATAGATAGATAGATAGATAGATAGATAGATAGATAGATAGATAGATAGATAGATCTGTCTGTGTGTCTTCGAAATATGAATATTTTGAAATGCTCTGTATATTTCCCTTAGTATCTGTATTACAAGGGTAGTTTTGATGGAGCCACATGAGGCAAACCAAGCACAAGATGAAATGGCATTGAGGTTTGCAGTGGGTGCACACACACGCACACACACATCTATTTTTGGAGATAAGCAATATTTGAATTACTCCTAACTAGCGCTACTTAGCAGGGCGACAACTTCTGTTCTGTGTTCATTAAATGTGCAATGGTCGATAACGTGTAAAACTTGGAAACGCATCTCCATCTATCAAAGTCGTGAAGATATTCCAGATTTCAATTTTGAATCGCTCCTAATAAGCATAAATTAAAATGCATCAACTTCCAATGTGTATGCATTAGATGCACAATGGCCAATAACATAGGCCTAAAATTTGGAATTGTATCTCTGTCTGTCGTATTCTTGAAGATATTCAAGATTTAAATTGTGATTTGCTCCAAATTAGCATAAATTAAAACGCAGCGACTTTCATTTTGTATTCATTAGATGCACAATGGTCAATAACTGGTGTTAAACATTGAATCACATCTCTACCATAGTCTTGAAGATATTCAAGATTTAAATTTTGAAATTTCCCAAATTAGCATAAATTAAAATGCAGCAACTTTCATATTGTAACCATACAATGCACAAAGATCAATAACATAGGAGTAACACTTGGAATCACATCTCTAGCTATATTAGATTTGAAGATTTAAAAATTGAAATGCCCATTATGCATAATTTCAAATGCATTCAGCCATCCCTGAAGAAAGAAACAAAGAAATAAATAAAGAAAGAAAGAGAGAGAGAGATTGAAAGAAAGAAAGAAAGAAAGAAAGAAAGAAAGAAAAGAAAGAAAAAAGAAAGAAAATATCTATGTTGGCACACAGACATTACTAGACGATGCTTACAATCAAAGTCAGTTATAAGTCAATGTTGATTCAAAAGCAGTGACAAAAACGTTCTTATTATGCTTAGAAGGAAGTTGTATAAAAGGGATATATTCAACATGTCAAAGTAGGTATCTCTAGACTTATGCATACATGTATATCATATATCTGTTATCACCACCACCATCATCATCATCATCATCATCATCATCATCATCATCATCATTAACAATGTATTTGGATTTTTCCTTAACAGCATGTGTGTGAAGGTTTCACAAATAATGAAACGAACACGTACTTATGTCGATCAATGAAGCGATAATGCAACTATCGATTGTCATACTCCACCCTACCTGAAACATTTAGTCCCCTAGAGGGTGATAATAATTGGAGGGAATTTCTCTCATTATAAACGATGGCCTGGGGATGGCATCGGTCAATCAATCATCCAACAAATCAATCTATTTTCAACTTCCATGTATATTTGTGGGTGAATATCTTGGGGTGTTGCATACGTGTGCTTTGACGTTGAGTTTTCTTTCAAATCTATTGGCTTAGAATCCCCTTTTAATAAAAAAGCGCCAAAATTATAGCTATATGTCTCGATTTGTATCATGCATTTTACCTTAAAAACAAAATGATAATCAACACGGTGTCTGTCTTTCCGTATAGAACCAGAAAATACGTGTAGCAATGGCATGGCAACGTGTAAGCTTGCAACACTGACAACAAAATATCGACCGGAGACTACTACTGACACAGAGATCAGTACATAACATTACATGGTCTTTATGTTTCAGGAAAATAAATAGCACATTTGATTTCATCATGAAAACGTTTGTATATCTGCAGTACCGAACAAGCAATGCAGTTCAATCATTTCCATATTAAGAGCGGCTCCTGACGCCGAATGCGCTGATATATTAATATCGATCAATAACTGACCCAGAAGCAGCTTAAGCATTATAAACGATTTATTCGCCTATGCACCCGTTTGATCTCCGTCTTTATGCATGTAACGTCCATACCCATGGGTGGTTTGTTTGTTGCTGCTGCGGGTGTATATGTGAACTATTAGTCGCGCCGATGGCTTTTTACCTTATATTTAAACAGAAGGGTAAGATTTAAGCACCATACAGAGTGTGACATTAGAAAGTATTAGTAATTTGTAAAGAGGCGCATACAGAAGTCAAAATTGTTCGGTTAAATTATTCAATACGCACGTAAAATGCATGTTCAACGTTGTAACCTGTAAAGGGCACATGGTGATCACCACGTGGGCTATACCGCTATATACACGACACCCCAGACATTACTCGATATTCTGTTGGCAACAAAATTCAGCCCGTGCACGTGTAACAAGGTACACGAGTTGAAATCATGCATACTTAGACACCATTAAATGTCATCACAGTGCATGTATAGGAGTATCTGAAGTACATATAATGCAATACATATTTGCCAGAGTACCCAAGTCTGGCATATTTGGATCCAGATATTTTGAAAAGGGGGGGGGGAGAGAGAGAGAGAGAGAGAGAGAGAGAGAGAGAGAGACAGACAGACAGACAGACAGACAGACAGACAGACAGACAGACAGGCAGAGAAGGGGAGGGGGAGTTAGTGTCGGCGTGGGTCCCACCTGCGGACAATTAGGTGCAAAATATGGGGATCTGATTCACAGTGAGTCGAAAATACAGGAAATAGACACATATTCAGAAAATATATATATGTGAGAAATATATTTGTTTACCCCCCCCCCCAAAAAAAAACTATTTTTAGGTGGGCATTGACCCCCTGTCCCTCTTTCACCTCACCTCAAAAAATCCACCCCTTGCATATGGGAGCAAAATGAGGGAGGTCAAGGTCACAGTCACCACCAGTAACCAGCAAAACAAGCTCTGGTGTATTGGCACTTTTTTGGCAGTACAACCAATGTGTGAGACCAAAAAATTCACCTTGTGGATTTTGTTTATCAGAGACCATTTTCACCAGTTTGGGGGAAAAAAACGCCAAATAAATGGATAATTAACAACAGGTTTTGTTTTGTTTTGTTTTGTTTTTTGTTTTTTTGGAAATGATTGCTGATCCCATTTATACAATAATATTGCGGTATTTTACTTGGCAGATTTTGTTTTAGTGTTACACTTTGTAGCGTATT